>NW_022639256.1:0-20000 GCF_010993605.1 Petromyzon marinus
GAGTTTCCCATACCTGGGCAGTGTGCTTATGACTGGCTCCAGTTTAACAGCAGAGGTCTCACTCCGAATCAGTCGAGCGGCAATATCTTTTCATCGGTTGCGTAACGCTGTGTGGAAGCTACCTGGTCTGTCGCTCTGCACTAAGCTTCAGGTCTTCTCGGCCACGGTCATTCCCTCCCTTCTCTACGCTTGCGAAACGTGGACCCCCCTGGTGGAACATCTTCGCCGGTTAGAAACATTTAGGCTGGCCTGCCTACGATCCATCCTGGGTTTAACCAGACTGGATTGTGTGAGGAGCTCACAAATCCTTGAAAGATCTGGGCAGGGTCCCATCGGTGAGCTCCTCCGGCAGGCAAGGCTGCGATGGCTGGGTCATGTAGCCCGCATGCCCAGCCACCGCATGCCGAAACAGCTTTTGTTTGGCCGGATTGAGGGGGCTAAGCGGGCGCGGCACGGGCTAGAGAAGAGATGGAGTGATGTGGTACAGGAGGACGTGGAGCTGAGTGGACTTGCCGATGACTGGTACCAGCGGTGTCAAGATCGGCCTCTGTGGAGGAGGCTCGTGAAGGATGCTACTGGGCAGTTGGAGGCAGTCGCCCTCCAACAACAACGGAGGGCGGAGGAGCGACGCTCACAACAACGAGCGGAACGCCGGGTGGCTAAAGCACAGCAGGTTGGCACAGTAGGGGGCACAGGTGGTGCATCAGCCAGTCATCTCAGTCAGTCGACCCGTGGCACCTGGGTCTGCCCCGTGACCTCCTGCCAGCGGGCGTTCGACACTTCACGTGGCCTCACGGTGCACATAGCCTGGCACAAGCGTCGTGGTGACGTCACCGCCACTTAGTGGCGAATGGCGGTTGTTGTTGTTAGTGTGTGTGCGTGTTAGTGTGTGTGTGTTAGTTTGTGTGTGTTAGTGTGTGTGTTAGTGTGTGTGTGTTAGTGTGTGTGTATTAGTGTGTGTTAGTGTTGAGTGTGTGTCAGTGTGTGTGTGTGTTAGTGTGTGTCAGTGTGTTAGTGTGTGTTAGTGTGTCGAGCGGCAATATCTTTTCATCGGTTGTGTAACGCTGTGTGGAAGCTACCTGGTCTGTCGCTCCGCACTAAGCTTCAGGTCTTCTCGGCCACGGTCATTCCCTCCCTTCTCTACGCTTGCGAAACGTGGACCCCCCTAATGGAACATGTTCGCCGGTTAGAAACATTTAGGCTGGCCTGCCTACGATCCATCCTGGGTTTAACCAGACTGGATTGTGTGAGGAGCTCACAAATCCTTGAAAGATCTGGGCACGGTCCCATCGGTGAGCTCCTCCGGCAGGCAAGGCTGCGTTGGCTGGGTCATGTAGCCCGCATGCCCAGCCACCGCATGCCGAAACAGCTTTTGTTCGGCCGGATCGAGGGGGCTAGGCGGGCGCGGCACGGGCTGGAGAAGAGATGGAGTGACGTGGTACAGGAGGACGTGGAGCTGAGTGGACTTGCCGATGACTGGTACCAGCGGTGTCAAGATCGGCCTCTGTGGAGGAGGCTCGTGAAGGACGCTACTGGGCAGTTGGAGGCAGTCGCCCTCCAACAACAACGGAGGGCGGAGGAGCGACGCTCACAACAACGAGCGGAGCGCCGGGTGGCTAAAGCACAGCAGGTTGGCACAATAGGGGGCACAGGTGGTGCATCAGCCAGTCATCTCAGTCAGTCGACCCGTGGCACCTGGGTCTGCCCCGTGACCTCCTGCCAGCGGGCGTTCGACACTCCACGTGGCCTCAAGGTGCACATAGCCTGGCACAAGCGTCGTGGTGACGTCACCGCCACTTAATGGCGAATGGCGGTTGTTGTTGTTGTGTTTATGTGAATGTGTGTGTGTATGTATGTGTTTATGTGTATGTGTGTGTATTTACGTGTATGTGTGTGTATGTGTGTGACACAGTGTGTATGTGTGTGTATTTACGTGTGTGTGTGTATTTACGTGTGTGTATGTGTGTGTGTGTATGTATGTGTGTGTATGTGTGTGTATGTGTGTGTATGTATGTATTTATGTGTATGTGTGTGTATTTACGTGTATGTGTGTGTGTATGTGTGTGTATGTGTGTGACACAGTGTGTATGTGTGTGTATTTACGTACGTGTGTGTGTATATGTGTGTGTGCGTTTATGTGTATGTGTGTGTATTTACGTGTGTGTATGTGTATGTGTGTGTATTTACGTGTGTGTGTGCGTGTGTGTATGTGTATTTACGTGCGTGTGTGTATGTCTGTGTGTGTATGTGTGTATGTGTATGTGTGTGTCTTTACGTGTGTGTGTGCATGTGTGTATGTGTATTTACGTGCGTGTGTGTATGTCTGTGTGTGTATGTGTGTATGTGTATGTGTGTGTCTTTACGTGCGTGTGTGTGTATGTATGTCTGTGACACAGTGTATTTCAATGCTAAATTCTCCTGTTTTATATGTAAACCCCTTTGTCAAGGTGCCTCACTTCTCTAAACCAGCTTAAAAAGACGCTGCGAATCTTAACAACGTTCATTGAAGCTCTGTCGTCCCGACAGGTCTGTTCCTTTCACCTGAAGAAGGCCACTTGTGTTGTGGCCGAAACGTCGTGAGAATGTAATCGCGTTATTTTATTTTATTATTTTATTATTTTATTCTCATTCTACGTGGTGGTGACTTCACCGAAAGAACCAAAGAAGATGAATCATCCTTGCAGTCACGAAAGCTTTAAATCGAAAGAAAAAAACATCTTAAAGTGACTGCTGCGTGTGACTGTGCGAAACAGAAAATCCATGATAAAAAATAGCAACAAATATTCCTGAATAAAGCACCGTTAGACCACCAACGTTGTGTGCAACAAAAATTCCCAGTGGGATACAAGTCAAACAACAACAACAACAACAACCACAACAACAACCACAACAACAACCACAACCACAACAACAACCACAAGACAACTTAGATTAAGGCCGTCAGTCTAACTCCGTACTACAAACACAGACAAAACAGTGTCCAACCCAAAAGAAACGTTTTCCAAAATCACCAAAAACTAAAGCCGTAATTGCAACGTGACAGCGATCACGGGGACTGGCGACCGAATTTTTTTAACAATAAACCTAAAATAAATCACGACGTTTCGTCCGACACCAGCTGATAGCGGACGCTTGGGTGTTCCCACCGAAACGTCGCCACTCATTTTTGTTAGTTTTCTACCCACGTGATGACTTTACCCAAAGCACCCGAGAGAATACCACGTGCATGGTCGCAGAGTTCGTGTTTGTTGCTTGCATTCTCGGCCACAGGCACTGCTGTTTAATGCAGTACACGACTCCCCTCTCGTCTCGTTGCTAGATTTAAAAAAAAAAGAGTGGAAAACCTCTTCTCACGTATTCTTGGTTCTCTCGGTAAAGTCACCACCACGTAGAAGGGAAACAATAAAATAATAAAAAATATATAAAACAATAAAATTATTGTAAAACAATAAAATTATTATTCTTGGTTCTCTTGGTAAAGTCACCACCACGTAGAAGGGAAACAATAAAATAATAAAAAATATATAAAACAATAAAATTATTGTAAAACAATAAAATTATTATTCTTGGTTCTTTCGGTAAAGTCACCACCACGTAGAAGGGAAACAATAAAATAATAAAAAATATATAAAACAATAAAATTATTGTAAAACAATACAATTATTGTAAAACAATAAAATTATTATTCTTGGTTCTCTCGGTAAAGTCACCACCACGTAGAAGGGAAACAATAAAATATTAAAAATATAAAACAATAAAATTATTGTAAAACAATAAAATTAATATTCTTGGTTCTCTCGGTAAAGTCACCACCACGTAGAAGGGAAACAATAAAATAATAAAAAATATATAAAACAATAAAATTATTGTAAAACAATAAAATTATTATTCTTTGGTTCTCTCGGTAAAGTCACCACCACGTAGAAGGGAAACAATAAAATAATAAAAAATATATAAAACAATAAAATTATTGTAAAACAATAAAATTATTATTCTTGGTTCTCTCCGTAAAGTCACCACCACGTAGAAGGGAAACAATAAAATAATAAAAAATATATAAAACAATAAAATTATTGTAAAACAATAAAATTATTATTCTTGGTTCTCTCCGTAAAGTCACCACCACGTAGAAGGGAAACAATAAAATAATAAAAATATAAAACAGTAAAATTCTCACGACGTTTCGACTGCTACACAAGCAATCATCATCAGGTGTGAAAACCACACCCATAGAAGGGACACAATAAAATAAAAAATATAAAACAATAAAATAATAAAAATATAAAACAGTAAAATTCTCACGACGTTTCGACTGCAACACAAGCAATCATCATCAGGTGTGAAAACCACACCCGTAGAAGGGAAACAATAAAATAATAAAAATATAAAACAATGAAATTCTCACGACGTTTCGACTGCAACACAAGCAATCATCATCAGGTGTGAAAACCACACCCGTAGAAGGGAAACAATAAAATAATAAAAATATAAAACAGTAAAATTCTCACGACGTTTCGACTGCTACACAAGCAATCATCATCAGGTGTGAAAACCGCAATCATCATCACACCTGATGACGATTGCTTGTGTTGCCGTCGAAACGTCGCGAGAATTTAACTGTTTTATATTTTTGTTATTTTATTGTTTCCCTTCTACGTGGTGGTGACTTTACCGAGAGAACCAAGAATAATAATTTTATTGTTTTACAATAATTTTATTGTTTTATATTTTTATTATTTTATTGTTTCCCTTCTACGTGGTGGCGACTTTACCGAAAGAACCAAGAATAATAATTTTATTGTTTTACAATAATTTTATTGTTTTATATTTTTGTTATTTTATTGTTTCCCTTCTACGTGGTGGCGACTTTACCGAAAGAACCAAGAATATGAATCCCTGCAGTCACGAAAGCTTTAAACCTCTTCTCATATAGTAATAGGTTTTTACCCTTTTAACTGGCACAAAAACTGACACCTTTATTCAAGGCATCATGTCTGCAATAACCACAACACAAGCAGTCAAAATGCAAACCAAAAAGAGAGACAACTCTGATAATGATATTGGCACTGTCCTTGAATTTGATTGGTCCACACCAGAGACGGCTTTTCTTAGAGCCCTTTAAGTCTCCACTGGTGTTGGACCAGAAGACGCCAAAAGGCGTACAACTCAAAAACAGCGCACCATCAGAGTATTGAGGGCTCGGGGTGAGCATTTACATTATGAGACCTCCTTTGCCAGTAACAAGATATAGTAATAGGTTTTTACCCTTTTAACTGGCACAAAAACTGACACCTTTATTCAAGGCGTCATGTTTGCAATAACCACAACACAAGCAGTCAGAATGCAAACAAAAAGAGACAACTCTGATAATGATATTGGCACTGTCCTTGAATTTGATTGGTCCACACCCGAGACGGCTTTTCTTAGAGCCCTTTAAGTCTTCACTGGTGTTGGACCAGAAGACGCCAAAAGGCGTACAACTCAAAAACAGCAGAGCACCATCAGAGTATTGAGGGCTCGGGGTGAGCATTTACATTATGAGACCTCCTTTGCCAGTAACGAGATATAGTAACAGGTTTTTACCCTTTTAACTGGCACAAAAACTGACACCTTTATTCAAGGGATCATGTTTGCAATAACCACAACACAAGCAGTCAAAATGCAAACAAAAAAGAGACAACTCTGATAATGATATTGGCACTGTCCTTGAATTTGATTGGTCCACACCCGAGATGGCTTTTCTTAGAGCCCTTTAAGTCTCCACTGGTATTGGACCAGAAGACACCAAAAGGCGTACAACTCAAAAACAGCGCACCATCAGAGTATTGAGGGCTCGGGGTGAGCATTTACATTATGAGACCTCCTTTGCCAGTAACAAGATATAGTAATAGGTTTTTACCCTTTTAACTGGCACAAAAACTGACACCTTTATTCAAGGGATCATGTTTGCAATAACCACAACACAAGCAGTCAAAATGCAAACAAAAAAGAGAGACAACTCTGATAATGATATTGGCACTGTCCTTGAATTTGATTGGTCCACACCCGAGACGGCTTTTCTTAGAGCCCTTTAAGTCTCCACTGGTGTTGGACCAGAAGACGCCAAAAGGCGTACAACTCAAAAACAGCGCACCATCAGAGTATTGAGGGCTCAGGGTGAGCATTTACATTATGAGGCCTCTTTTAACAGTAACAAGATATAGTAATAGGTTTTACCCTTTTAACTGGCACAAAAACTGACGCCTTTATTATCATCAGAGTTCTCTCTTTATGTTTGCATTTTGATTGCTTGTGTTGCGGTTATTGCAGACGTGACGCCTTGAATGAAGGCGTCAGTTTTTCGTGCCAGTTAAAAGGGTAAAAACCCGTCACTGCATCTCGTTACTGGCAAAAGGAGGTCTCGTAATGTAAAGAGAAAAAAAACCTCTTCTCATACGTCGGTACTGGCAAGGGGAAGCCGAACGATGGATCTCCTCGACCCCGAGCTCTCATTACTTGCGATGGTGGCGCTTGCCTTTGAGCCGACCTCATGGTCTCTTGATGCCGCGTTTTGAGACGAGGTCTCCAAACAGAACAGCCGTCTCTCGAGAGCGGAGACAATCCGTTTCAAGGGCGGTGCCACGTCGTGTCATCGGAGTTTGTTTTTGTCATCGGAGTTTGTTTTTGTCATCGGAGTTTGTTTTTGTCATCGGAGTTTGTTTTTGTCATCGGAGTTTGTTTTTGTCATCGGAGTTTGTTTTTGTCATCGGAGTTTGTTTTTGTCATCGGAGTTTGTTTTTGTCATCGGGTTTTCCCCACTTTTTTTACGGCAACGAAACTGAAACTTTTTTTTTGCAAGGATTCATGTCCCTGCATTAACCACAATACCTGCAGTCAAAATGCAAAACAAAAAACATACTATGATAATATGATGATGCATTGTCCTTGAAGCTGATTGGTCCACACCAAGGGACGGCTTTCTTTTGAGCCTCGACCCCAATTGGTGCTCGACCACGTGACGCCAAAAGGCGTCACACAGCTCAAAGACGATGCCACTATCAACGTAATGAGGGCTCGGGGTGAGCATCTACATCATCATTAGACCTCCTTTGCAAGTACCAAAATATAATAATAATAACAGGGTTTTTCCTCTTTTTTCTGGCAACAAAACTGAAACCTTTTTTTGCAAGGATTCATGTCGCTGCATTAACCACAATACCTGCAGTCAAAATGCAAAACAAAAAACAACACACACTATGCTATAATATATATGTGATGCATTGTCCTTGAAGCTGATTGGTCCACACCAAGGGACGGCTTTCTTTTGAGCCTCGACCCAATTGGTGCTCGACCACGTGACGCCAAAAGGCGTCTCACAGCTCATAGACGACGCCGCTGGCAAAGTAATGAGGGCTCGGGGTGAGCATCTACATCATCATTAGACCTCCTTTTGCCAGTACCAAAATATAATAAAAAGGGCTTCAGTCTTGTTGCCAGAAAAAAAGGGGTAAGACCCCATTATTATCATTATTATTATCATTATTACCACTACATTTTGGCACTGGCAAAAGGGGTCTCAATGACGCTGAGTGGTTTTTTTCTTCTTTGGTTCTTTCGGTAAAGTCACCGCCGCGTAGAATGAGAATAAAATAATAAATCGATAAAATAAAATAACGCGATGAAATTCTCACGACGTTTCGGGCCACAACACAAGCGGCCCTTCATCAGGTTGAAGGGGACGAGACTGTCTGGAGGACAGCGCTGGAGCGAGAAAGCCACGCTGAGATCGCGACCTTTAAGCTGTGTGAGAAGAAACAAAGCGCCTTGACAAAGGAATTAGCGTAGAATTTAGCATTGAAATGGTTGAGTGATTAGCTTGTGACTGGTCACAGAAATGGCTATGTTAAAGTAAAAAAATACACATCCACAGAGGCACCTAGTACAAATCAAACAGGAGAATTTAGCATTGAAATGGCTGAGTGATTAGCTTGTGACTGGTCACAGAAAAGGCTATGTTAAAGTTAAAGCATACACATCTGCAAAGGCACCCCTTGACAAAGGAATTAGCATAGAATTTAGCATTGAAATGGCTGAGTGATTAGCTTGTGACTGGTCACAGAAATGGCTATGTTAAAGTTAAAGCATACACATCCGCAGAGGCACCCCTTGACAAAGGAATTAGCATAGAATTTAGCATTGAAATAGCTAAGTTAAAGCATACACATCCGCAGAGGCACCCCTTGACAAAGGAATTAGCATAGAATTTAGCATTGAAATAGCTGAGTGATTAGCTTGTGACTGGTCACAGAAATGGCTATGTTAAGAATTTAGCATTGAAATGGCTGAGTGATTAGCTTGTGACTGGTTACAGAAAAGGCTATGTTAAAGTTAAAGCATACACATCCGCAAAGGTACCCCTTGACAAAGGAATTAGCATATAATTTAGCATTGAAATAGCTAAGTTAAAGCATACTCATCCGCAGAGGCACCCCTTGACAAAGGAATTAGCATAGAATTTAGCATTGAAATAGCTAAGTTAAAGCATACACATCCGCAGAGGCACCCCTTGACAAAGGAATTAGCATAGAATTTAGCATTGAAATAGCTGAGTGATTAGCTTGTGACTGGTCACAGAAATAGCTTTGTTAAGAATTTAGCATTGAAATGGCTGAGTGATTAGCTTGTGACTGGTTACAGAAAAGGCTATGTTAAAGTTAAAGCATACACATCCGCAAAGGTACCCCTTGACAAAGGAATTAGCATAGAATTTAGCATTGAAATAGCTAAGTTAAAGCATACTCATCCGCAGAGGCACCCCTTGACAAAGGAATTAGCATAGAATTTAGCATTGAAATAGCTAAGTTAAAGCATACACATCCGCAGAGGCACCCCTTGACAAAGGAATTAGCATAGAATTTAGCATTGAAATAGCTGAGTGATTAGCTTGTGACTGGTCACAGAAATGGCTATGTTAAGAATTTAGCATTGAAATGGCTGAGTGATTAGCTTGTGACTGGTTACAGAAAAGGCTATGTTAAAGTTAAAGCATACACATCCGCAAAGGTACCCCTTGACAAAGGAATTAGCATAGAATTTAGCATTGAAATAGCTAAGTTAAAGCATACTCATCCGCAGAGGCA
Source organism: Petromyzon marinus (assembly GCF_010993605.1). NCBI lineage: Eukaryota > Metazoa > Chordata > Hyperoartia > Petromyzontiformes > Petromyzontidae > Petromyzon > Petromyzon marinus. The sequence continues at coordinate 9,120 of NW_022639256.1, forward strand.
CCCCTTGACAAAGGAATTAGCATAGAATTTAGCATTGAAATAGCTGAGTGATTAGCTTGTGACTGGTCACAGAAATGGCTATGTTAAAGTTAAAGCATACACATCTGCAGAGGCACCCCTTGACAAAGGAATTAGCATAGAATTTAGCATTGAAATAGCTAAGTTAAAGCATACACATCCGCAGAGGCACCCCTTGACAAAGGAATTAGCATAGAATTTCGCATTGAAATAGCTGAGTGATTAGCTTGTGACTGGTCACAGAAATAGCTATGTTAAAGTTAAAGTATACACATCCGCAAAGGCACCCCTTGGCAAATGAATTAGCATAGAATTTAGCATTGAAATAGCTAAGTTAAAGCATACACATCCGCAAAGGCACCCCTTGACAAAGGAATTAACATAGAATTTAGCATTGAAATAGCTAAGTTAAAGTATACACATCCGCAGAGGCACCCCTTGACAAAGGAATTAGCATATAATTTAGCATTGAAATAGCTGAACGATTAGCTTGTGACTGGTCACAGAAATGGCTATGTTAAAGTTAAAGCCTACACATCCGCAAAGGCACCCCTTGACAAAGGAATTAGCATAGAATTTAGCATTGAAATAGCTAAGTTAAAGTATACACATCCGCAGAGGCACCCCTTGACAAAGGAATTAGCATAGAATTTAGCATTGAAATAGCTGAACGATTAGCTTGTGACTGGTCACAGAAATGGCTATGTTAAAGTTAAAGCCTACACATCCGCAAAGGCACCCCTTGACAAAGGAATTAGCATAGAATTTAGCATTGAAATAGCTAAGTTAAAGCATACACATCCGCAGAGGCACCCCTTGACAAAGGAATTAGCGTAGAATTTAGCATTGAAATAGCTAAGTTAAAGTATACACATCCGCAGAGGCACCCCTTGACAAAGGAATTAGCATAGAATTTAGCATTGAAATAGCTGAACGATTAGCTTGTGACTGGTCACAGAAATGGCTATGTTAAAGTTAAAGCCTACACATCCGCAAAGGCACCCCTTGACAAAGGAATTAGCGTAGAATTTAGCATTGAAATAGCTAAGTTAAAGTATACACATCCGCAGAGGCACCCCTTGACAAAGGAATTAGCATAGAATTTAGCATTAAAATAGCTGATCGATTAGCTTGTAACTGGTCACAGAAATAGCTATGTTCAATTTATTATTTTATTCTCATTCTCTACGTGGTGGCGGTGACTGGTGACTTTACCGAAAGAACCAAAGAAGATGAATCATCCTTGCAGTCACGAAAGCTTTAAGTCGAAAACTGTTTTGTTTTTTTTGTGTTCGTCTGCATTCTCGCCCGCGAGACCGGCTGCTAATGCGGCAACGCGGCTCCTCGTCCACGAGGCTTCAGCGACTCGTTGACGGGGCATGGGAGAAAAAAGATGCGAAAAAAAAACCTCCTCTCAATACGTCGGCACTGGCCAAGGAGTGCAAGCCCCGTTGATGCATCTCCCCCCCCCCCCTCCCATCACCGTGACGGTGGTGCTTGCCTTTCGGGCGTTGCCCTCTGGTGTCTGGACGCCGCGTTTCGAGACGGCGCTCCCAAACCGAAAACAGCCGTCCCTCGAGTGCCGAGCCGAATCCGTCGTGCCGTCGGAGCTTTGCTTTTCGTTTCGTTTTGCATCATTGAAGCACGCCGGCTGCTCTGTCGAGAAGCCCTTCGGCGTCTCGACGCGACCGTCTCCGTTGACGGACATGGGAGGGGAGTGGGAGGGTGTGAACAAAAACGGAAACCTCTTCTACGAACGCAGACGCAATTTCAACCGAGAGGATGGTTTCAAGTTAAGCAACCGTTTTCCGAAAGGCGTTCTAAATCGAACCAAACGTTGAGCTGATTTTCAATGCTGCGGTATGTTTTTTTTCAAGCAGGTGGTATACCCCAAACTTTCGCGGCTCTTTAAAAAAATATTTTCACTTATCACACCACCAATAGGTGAATTCCCCCTCTCGCCAACCAGCATGTTCACCCGCACGTACACCGCCTCTACAGCTAAGTCGGCCAATCAAATGCTAATTTTTTTATGCTAATTCCTTTGTCAAGGCACCTTAATTACTCGCGCGCAGCTTAAAGGCCCGCGGTCTGAGCGTGGCTGTGTCTCACTCCAGCGCTGTCCTCTGGACAGCCTGGTCCTCTTGTGTTGTGGCCGAAACGTCGTGAGAATTTTTGTTGTTTTATGTTTTTTTTTTCACCCACGTGGTGACTTTACCGGATAGAACCAGAGAGTGTGGACCCCCTTCCCCAACACATCCCGCCCCTTCTCCCCACGGGGTTCCCTCCCCAGGTCGCCTGGCAACAGAGCGAGCTCGTACGATTGCTACGCGATCCGCCCGCGTTGTCATCGTCATCGTCATCGTCGTCATCGTCGCCGGGCGAGGTGACGCTGACGCTCAAGAAGAGGGGCCCACGCCGGAGGGCCTCGCCTGACGGGCCGTGGGCGGGGCTCGGGACTGGCGGCGGACGGGGAAACGGCGGCACGGTGACGCGTGGGGAAGGGGAGGGGCTAGCTGACTCAATCACTCTCTCGCTCGCTCTCTCTCGCTCGCTCGCTCGCTCTCGCTCTTAGTCTCTCTTAGTCTCTCTTAGTCTCTCTTAGTCTAACTTAGCTCACTCTTAGTCTCTCTTAGTCTCTCTTAGTCTCTCTTAGCTCACTCTTAGTCTCTCTTAGTCTCTCACTCTCTTAGTCTCTCTTAGTCTCTCTTAGCTCACTCTTAGTCTCTCTTAGTCTCTCACTCTCTTAGTCTCTCTTAGTCTCTCTTAGCTCACTCTTAGTCTCTCTTAGTCTCTCACTCTCTTAGTCTCTCTTAGTCTCTCTTATCTCACTCTTAGCTCGCTCGCTCACTCACTCGCTCTCTCTTAGTCTCTCTTAGTCTCTCTTATCACTCTCTTAGTCTCTCTTATCTCTCTTGCTCTCTCTCTCGCTCTCTTAGTCTCTTAGTCTCTCTTAGTCTCTCTTAGTCTCTCACTCTTAGTCTCTCTTAGTCTCTCTTATCTCACTCTTAGTCTCTCTTAGCTCACTCTTAGTCTCTCTTAGTCTCTCACTCTCTTAGTCTCTCTTAGTCTCTCTTAGCTCACTCTCTTAGTCTCTCTTAGCTCACTCTCTTAGTCTCTCTTAGTCTCTCTTATCTCACTCTTAGTCTCTCTTAGCTCACTCTTAGTCTCTCTTAGTCTCTCACTCTCTTAGTCTCTCTCACTCTCTCTTAGCTCACTCTTAGTCTCTCTTAGTCTCTCTTAGCTCACTCTTAGCTCACTCTTAGTCTCTCTTAGCTCACTCTTAGTCTCTCTTAGCTCACTCTTAGTCTCTCTTAGTCTCTCTTATCTCTCTTAGTCTCTCTTAGCTCACTCTTAGTCTCTCTTAGTCTCTCTTATCTCTCTCTCGCTCTCTCTCGCTCGCTCTCTTAGTCTATCTTAGTCTCTCACTCTCTTAGTCTCTCTTAGTCTCTCTTAGCTCACTCTCTCGCTCGCTCGCTCGCTCACTCACTCACTCGCTCGCTCGCTCACTCACTCACACTCACTCTCTCTCACTCACTCACTCTTAGTCTCTCTTAGCTCACTCACTCACTCACTTACTCACTCGCTCACACTCACTCTCTCTCACTCACTCACTCTCTCTTAGTCTCTCTTAGCTCACTCACTCACTCGCTCGCTCGCTCACTCGCTCACTCACTCTCGCTCACTCACTCTCGCTCACTCGCTCACTCACTCTCGCTCACTCGCTCACTCACTCGCTCGCTCACACTCACTCTCTCTCTCACTCACTCACTCTTAGTCTCTCTTAGCTCGCTCGCTCACTCACTCGCTCACTCACTCACTCTCTCAATCTCTCTTAGTCTCTCTTAACTCGCTCACTCGCTCGCTCACTCACTCTCTCTCTCACTCACTCACTCACTCTTAGTCTCTCTTAGCTCACTCACTCACTCTCTCTCGCTTGCTCACTCACTCACTCACTCTTAGTCTCTCTTAGCTCGCTCACTCACTCACTCACTCGCTCACTCTCGCTGTCTCTCGCTCGTTCTTAGTCTCTCTTATCTCTCTCTTAGTCTCTCTTAACTCACTCTCTTAGTCTCTCTTAACTCACTTTCTTAGTCTCTCTTAACTCACTCTCTTAGTCTCTCTTAACTCACTCTCTTATTCGCTCACTCGCTCACTCACACTCACTCACTCTCACACTCACTCACTCTCACACTCTCACTCTCTCGCTCACTCACTTACTCTATCGCTCACACTCACTCTCTCACTCACTCACCCTCTCACTCACTCATCTCTCGCTCACTAACTCACTCACTCGCTCACTCTCACTCAATCTCTCACTCACTCACTCACTCTCGCTCACTCACTCTCTCACTCACTCACTCTCTCACTCACTCATTCACTCTCTCTCTGTGTGGTGAGGCTGTGGGTCTCTGTGTGGTGAGTCTGTGGGTCTCTGTGTGTGATGAGTCTGTGGGTCTCTGTGTGGTGAGTCTATGGGTGTCTCTGTGTGGTGAGTCTATGGGTCTCTGTGTGGTGAGTCTATGGGTCTCTGTGTGGTGAGTCTGTGGGTTTCTGTGTGGTGAGTCTGTGGGTCTCTGTGTGGTGAGTCTGTGGGTCTCTGTGTGGTGAGTATGTGGGTCTCTGTGTGATGAGTCTGTGGGTTTCTGTGTGGTGAGTATGTGGGTCTCTGTGTGGTGAGTCTGTGGGTCTCTGTGTGGTGAGTCTGTGGGTGTCTGTGTGATGAGTCTGTGGGTCTCTGTGTGGTGAGTCTGTGGGTCTCTGTGTGGTGAGTCTGTGGGTCTCTGTGTGGTGAGTCTGTGGGTCTCTGTGTGGTGAGTCTATGGGTCTCTGTGTGGTGAGTCTATGGGTCTCTGTGTGGTGAGTCTATGCGTCTCTGTGTGGTGAGTCTGTGGGTGTCTGTGTGATGAGTCTGTGGGTGTCTGTGTGGTGAGTCTGTGGGTGTCTCTGTGTGGTGAGTCTGTGTGGTGAGTCTGTGGATGTCTGTGTGATGAGTCTGTGGGTGTCTCTGTGTGGTGAGTCTGTGGGTCTCTGTGTGGTGAGTCTGTGGGTCTCTGTGTGGTGAGTCTGTGGGTCTCTGTGTGGTGAGTATGTGGGTCTCTGTGTGATGAGTCTGTGGGTCTCTGTGTGGTGAGTATGTGGGTCTCTGTGTGGTGAGTCTAAGGGTCTCTGTGTGGTGAGTCTATGCGTCTCTGTGTGGTGAGTCTGTGGGTGTCTGTGTGATGAGTCTGTGGGTCTCTGTGTGGTGAGTATGTGGGTCTCTGTGTGGTGAGTCTATGCGTCTCTGTGTGGTGAGTCTGTGGGTGTCTGTGTGGTGAGTCTATGCGTCTCTGTGTGGTGAGTCTGTGGGTGTCTGTGTGGTGAGTCTGTGGGTCTCTGTGTGGTGAGTCTATGGGTCTCTGTGTGGTGAGTCTATGCGTCTCTGTGTGGTGAGTCTGTGGGTGTCTGTGTGATGAGTCTGTGGGTGTCTGTGTGGTGAGTCTGTGGGTGTCTCTGTGTGGTGAGTCTGTGTGGTGAGTCTGTGGATGTCTGTGTGATGAGTCTGTGGGTGTCTCTGTGTGGTGAGTCTGTGGGTGTCTCTGTGTGGTGAGTCTGTGGGTCTCTGTGTGGTGAGTCTGTGGGTCTCTGTGTGGTGAGTCTGTGGGTCTCTGTGTGGTGAGTATGTGGGTCTCTGTGTGATGAGTCTGTGGGTCTCTGTGTGGTGAGTCTGTGGGTCTCTGTGTGGTGAGTCTGTGGGTGTCTTTGTGTGGTGAGTCTGTGGGTCTCTGTGTGGTGAGTCTATGCGTCTCTGTGTGGTGAGTCTGTGGGTCTCTGTGTGGTGAGTCTGTGGGTCTCTGGTTTCGCCATGCAGGACCTCATCAGCGCTCCGTCTCCGCGGGCAGCTCACCCCTCCGGCACTCCGCTGCACCACCGTCCCTCCGCTCCGGCGCGGGGCACTGATCCTCTGTGAGTGCCCTCCACCACCCAGCGGGCACCACCACCTCCCGTGCTCAACCAAAGACAAAGATCCCCCGTCTAGCCTCTAGCAGACTGTAGGGGCAAGTGCTGTTAGTAGCGAGTAGCAGCAGCTGCCTATGAACACACAAAGACAAAGATCCCCCGTCTAGCCTCTAGTAGACTGTAGGGGCAAGTGCTGTTAGTAGCGAGTAGCAGCAGCTACCTATGGCCTTGGTACACGAGGGGGTGTCCAGCAGCACCACGCCCGGCCGTCTTTGTCTCTCCCAGTGCTAGCGATGTTTACTACACCACTACACCGCTACACCACTACACCGCTACTACTACACCACTACTGCTACACCACTACTACTACACCACTACACCACTACTACTACACCACTACACCACTACTACACCACTACACTGCTACACCGCTACACCACTACTACTACACCACTCCACTACTACACCACTACACCACTACTACTACACCACTACTACTACACCACTACTACTACACTACTACTACACTACTACTACTACACCACTACTACACCACCACTACTACTACACTACTACTACACCACTACACCACTACTACTACACCACTACTACACCACCACTACTACTACACCACTACTACACCACTACTACTACACCACTACACTACTACACCACTACATCCTACACTACTACTATTACACCACTACACTACTACATTACTACTACTACACCACTACTACTACACCACTACACTACTACCCCACTACACTCCTACACTACTACTACACCACTACTACTACACTACTACACCACTACTATTACACCACTACACTACTACACCACTACACTACTACACTACTACTACACCACTACTACTACACCACTACACTACTACACCACTACACTCCTACACTACTACTATTACACCACTACACTACTACATTACTACTACTACACCACTACTACTACACCACTACACTACTACCCCACTACACTCCTACACTACTACTACACCACTACTACTACACTACTACACCACTACTATTACACCACTACACTACTACACCACTACACTACTACACTACTACTACACCACTACTACTACACCACTACACTACTACACCACTACACTCCTACACTACTACTATTACACCACTACACTACTACATTACTACTACTACACCACTACTACTATACTGCTACACCACTACTACTACATTACTACTACTACTACACCACTACACTGCTACACCACTCCACTACGACACTACTACTACACCACTACTACTACACTACTACTACTACACCACTACACCACTACTACTACTACACTATTACTACACCACTACTACTACTACACTACTACACCACTACTACTACCACTACACCACTACTACTACACTACTACTACACCACTACTACTACACCACTACACTACTACTACACCACTACTACTACACTACTACACCACTACTACTACACTACTACACCACTACTACTACACCACTACTACTACACCACTACTACTACTACACCACTACTACTACTACTACACCACTACTACTACACAACTACTACCACTACACCACTACTACTACTCCACTACACTACTACTACACCACTACTACTACACCATTACTACTACACTACTACTACACCACTACTACTACTCCACTACACTACTACTACACTACTACTACACCACTACTACTACACCACTACACTACTACACCACTACTACTACACCACTACACTACTACACTACTACACCACTACTACTACACTACTACTACACTACTACACCACTACTACTACTACTACACCACTACTACTACACCACTACACTACTGCTACTACACTACTACACTACTACTACACCACTACTACTACACCAATACACTACTACTACACTACTACACCACTACTACTACTACACCACTACTACTACTACTACACTACTACTACTAAACTACTACACCGCTACACCACTACTACTACACCACTACACTACTACACCACTACTACTACACCACTACTACTACACCACTACACCACTACACTACTACTACTACACCACTACTACACCACTACTACTACTACACCACTACTACTACACTACTTCTACTACACCACTACTACTACACTACTACACCACTACACTACTACACCACTACTACTACACTACTACTACACCACTACACTACTACTACACTGCTACACCACTACTACTACTACACTACTACTACACCACTACTACTACACCACTACTACTATTACACTACTACACCACTACTACTACACCACTACTACTGCACTACTACACCACTACACTACTACTACACTACTACTACACCACTACACTGCTACACCACTACTACTACACTACTACTACACCACTACACTACTACTACTACACTACTACTACTACTACACTACTACTACACCACTACCACTACTACTATTACACTACTACACCACTACTACTACACCACTACACTACTACTGCACTACTACACCACTACACTACTACTACTACACTACTACTACTACTACACTACTACTACACCACTACTACTGCTACACTACTACTACACTACTACACTACTACTACTACTATACTACTACACCACTACACTACTACACCACTACTACTACTACACTACTACTACACCACTACACTACTACTACACCACTATTACTACACTACTACTACACCACTACTACTATTACACTACTACACCACTACTACTACACAACTACACTACTACTACTGCACTACTACACCACTACACTACTACACTACTACTACACTACTACTACACCACTACACTGCTACACCACTACTACTACACTACTACTACACCACTACACTACTACTACTACACTACTACTACACTACTACTACTACACTGCTACACCACTACTACTACACTACTATTACTAAACCACTACCACTACTACTATTACACTACTACACCACTACTACTACACCACTAAAACTACACTACTACTACTACACTACTACTACACCACTACTACTGCTACACTACTACTACACTACTACACTACTACTACTACACTACTACTACACAACTACAGGAGGTCGTGGGTTCCACCACCATCATCATCACGGTGGCTAGGAGATGTTGACTACCTCGCCTGGTATACAGGAGGTCGTGGTTTCCACCACCATCATCATCACGGTGGCTAGGAGATGTTTACTACCTCGCCTGGTGTACAGGAGGTCGTGGGTTCCACCACCACCATCATCATCACGGTGGCTATGAGATGTTGACTACCTCGCCTGGTGTGCAGGAGGTCGTGGGTTCCCCTACCATCATCATCACGGTGGCTAGGAGATGTTGACTACCTCGCCTGGTGTACAGGAGGTCGTGGGTTCAACCACCACCATCATCATCATCACGGTGGCTAGGAGATGTTGACTACCTCGCCTGGTGCACAGGAGGTCGTGGGTTCCACCACCATCATCATCACGGTGGCTAGGAGATGTTGACTACCTCGCCTGGTGTACAGGAGGTCGTGGGTTCCACCACCATCACGGTGGCTAGGAGATGTTGACTACCTCGCCTGGTGTACAGGAGGTCGTGGGTTCAACCAGCATCATCATCACGGTGGCTAGGAGATGTTGACTACCTCGCCAGGTGTACAGGAGGTCGTGGGTTCCACCACCATCATCATCACGGTGGCTAGGAGATGTTGACTACCTCGCCTGGTGTACAGGAGGTCGTGGGTTCCACCACCATCATCATCATCATCACGGTGGCTAGGAGATGTTGACTACCTCGCCTGGTGTACAGGAGGTCGTGGGTTCCACCACCACCATCATCATCATCATCACGGTGGCTAGGAGATGTTGACTACCTCGCCTGGTGTACAGGAAGTCGTGGGTTCCACCACCACCATCATCATCATCACGGTGGCTAGGAGATGTTGACTACCTCGCCTGGTGTACAGGAGGTCGTGGGTTCCACCACCATCATTACCATCATTATCACGGTGACTAGGAGATGTTGACTACCTCGCCTGGTGTACAGGTGGTCGTGGGTTCCACCACCACCACCACCATCATCATCACGGTGGCTAGGAGATGTTAAACTACCTCGCCTGGTGTACAGGAGGTCGTGGGTTCCACCACCATCATCACGGTGGCTAGGAGATGTTGACTACCTCGCCTGGTGTACAGGAGGTCGTGGGTTCGATCACGACCCTGACGATGCCTGCTGCTGCTGCTGTAGATTTGGAGTCTGCGTCTCTCTCTTTCATCATCACGCCCACTCTGAACTCCTCCCTCTCTGAACTCCTCCCACTCTGAACCCCTCCCACTCTGAACTCCTCCCACTCTGAACTCCTCCCACTCTGAACCCCTCCCACTCTGAACTCCTCCCACTCTGAACTCCTCCCACTCTGAACTCCTCTCACTCTGAACCCCTCCCATCTCATGTCGAGATCTCTACTCCCCCCTCCCTCTCTCTACACTAGCCCAAGTCTCCAATAGGCCACGTGGCTTCTGTGTGGCCACGCCCACTCTGAACCCCTCCCATCCCGAGATCTCGACCTCTCTACACCAGCCCAAGCCCTCAATAGACCACGTGGCTTCTGTGTGGCCACGCCCACTCTGAACCCCTCCCACTCCTCTGAACCCCTCCCACTTCTCTGAACCCCTCCCTGTGTGGCCACGCCCACTCTGAACCCCTCTCAATCCGAGATCTCGACCTCTCTACACCAGCCCAAGCCCTCAGTAGACCACGTGGCTTCTGTGTGGCCACGCCCACTCTGAACCCCTCCCATCCCGAGATCTCGACCTCTCTACACCAGCCCAAGCCCTCAGTAGACCACGTGTCTTCTGTGTGGCCACGCCCACTCTGAACCCCTCCCATTCCTCTGAACCCCTCCCACTCCTCT
>NW_022639256.1:25000-81203 GCF_010993605.1 Petromyzon marinus
CCACATACACACACCACATACACTACACACCACACACACACACCATACATACACCACACACATTACACAACACATACACACCATACATACACCATACACACCATACATACACACACCATACACACACCACACACACACCATACACACACCACACACACCATACACTACACACACACATACATTACATACACCACACACCATACACTACACACCACACATACATTACATACATTACACACCATACACTACACACACACACATACACACACACCATACACACACACCACATACACTACACACCATACATACACACACCACACACACATTACATACATTACACACCATACACTACACACCATACATACACCATACATTACACACCATACACACACACACCATACATTACACACCATACACACACACACACCACACACACACATACACCATACACACACCATACACACACACACACACACCATACATACACACACCACACACACCACACACACACACCACACACACACACACCACACACACACACACACCACACATATTACACACACACACCACATACACACACCACACATTACACACACACCATACACACCATACAGACATCACACACACCACACACACACAGAGACACACACACCACACACACACACACCACATACACACACTACACACACACACACCACACACATTACACACACACCACACACACACACACCACACACACACAGAGACACACACACTACACACACACACACACCACATACATTACACACATACCACACACACAACACACAAAGATAACAAAGATAACAAAGATCCCCCATATAGCCTTAACAGACTGTAGGGGCAAGTGCTGTTAGCGAGCACCTATGAAGGCCGGAACGGTACACGAGGGGGTGGGTGGCCAGCACCACGCCCGACCGCCTTTGTCTCCCCAGTGGCGATGTTTACTACACACCGCACCAGGTACTCATTTGAGGCTGAGTCGACCTAGGGGAGACCCGGGACCGGTTCAGATAATCGTCACTGGTGTTGGCCGTGAGCGGGAATCGAACCCGGGTCGCCAGGTTCATAGCACAGCGTAGCGCTAACCGCTACACTACCGCTCCCCACAGTGACACACACACACAGTGACACACACACAGAGACACACACACAAAGACACACACACATTACACACACACCACACACACCACATACATTACACACGCACCACACACACAACACACCCCACATACACACACACCATACACACACACACCACACACACACACCACACACACACCACACACACACACCACACACCACACACACTACACACACACCACACACACACCACACACACACACACCATACACACACACCATACACACACCACACACTACACACACACACCACATACACACACCACACACACACACCAAACACACACACCACACACACACACCACACACACACCACACACTACACACACACCACACACACCACACACACACACACACCACACACAACACACACACCACACACACACTCACCACACACACACACCACATACACACACACCACACACACACCACACACACACCACACACACCACACACACAACACACACCACACAGACATCACACACACTACACACCACACACTACACACACACCACACACACACACCACACACACCACACACACACAATACACACACTACACACACCACACACACACACACCACACACACACCACACACACACACCACACACTAGACACACACCACACACACACACACCACACACACCACACACACACACCACACACTAGACACACACCACACACACACACACCACACACACACCCACCCACACACACACACCCCACACACACACCACACACACACACACCACACACACACACACCACACACACACACCACACACACACACCCAACACCCAGTGATGGTGATGATGGTGATGATGGTGATGATGGTGATGATGATGGTGGTGATGGTGATGATGGTGGTGATGATGGTGATGATGGTGATGATGATGGTGGTGGTGATGGTGGTGATGATGGTGATGATGGTGGTGATGATGGTGATGATGATGGTGATGATGATGTTGATGATGGTGGTGATGATGATGATGGTGATGATGATGTTGATAATGGTGGTGATGATGATGATGTTGATGATGGTGGTGATGATGATGATGGTGGTGATGCCGGTGATGATGGTGATGATGATGATGGTGATGATGATGGTGATGATGATGTTGATGATGGTGGTGGTGATGATGATGATGGTGATGATGGTGGTGATGATGGTGATGATGATGGTGATGATGATGATGGTGGTGATGATGATGATGATGAGACATCGTTATGTGTCCTCCAGGCGGAGAAGGCCGAGGGCTATCTCAACGTCACAGGGTTCAGGGTGGATGCCTCAGGGACATACCGCAAACACCAGTAGGCCTCTCTCTCTCTATCTCTCTTACTATCCCTCATACTATCTCTCTTACTATCTCTCTCTCCCCCTCTCTCCCTCCCCCTCTCTCTAAATTATTCATCGCCTGAAACATTCACCCACACACTCACCCACACACTCACCCACACACTCATCCACACACTCACCCACACACTCACTCTCACTCACACCCCCTCGCTCATCCACACACTCAGCCACACACCCACACACTCACCCACACACACACAACAACAACAACCGCCATTCGCCACTAAGTTGCGGTGACGTCACCACGACGCTTGTGCCAGGCCATGTGCACCTTGAGGCCACGTGAAGTGTCGAACGCCCGCTGGCAGGAGGTCACGGGGCAGACCCAGGTGCCACGGGTCGACTGACTGAGATGACTGAGATGACTGTGGCTGATGCAACACCTGTGCCCCCTACTGTGCCAACCTGCTGTGCTTTAGCCACCCGGCGCTCCGCTCGTTGTTGTGAGCGTCGCTCCTCCGCCCTCCGTTGTTGTTGGAGGGCGACTGCCTCCAACTGCCCAGCAGCGTCCTTCACGAGCCTCCTCCACAGAGGCCGATCTTGACACCGCTGGTACCGGTCATCGGCAAGTCCACTCAGCTCCATGTCCTCCTGTACCACGTCACTCCATCTCTTCTCTAGCCCGTGCCGCGCCCGTTTAGCCCCCTCGATCCGGCCGAACAAAAGCTGTTTCGGCATGCGGTGGCTGGGCATGCGGGCTACATGGCCCAGCCATCGCAGCCTTGCCTGCCGGAGGAGCTCACCGATGGGACTTTGTCCAGATCTTTCAAGGATTTGTGAGCTCCTCACACAATCCAGCCTGGTAAAACCCAGGATGGATCGTAGGTAGGCCAGCCTAAATGTTTCTAACCGGTGAAAGATGTTCCATTAGGGGGGTCCACGTTTCGCAAGCGTAGAGAAGGGAGGGAATGACCGTGGCCGAGAAGACCTGAATGGAACATCTTCGCCGGTTAGAAACATTTAGGCTGGCCTGCCTACGATCCATCCTGGGTTTAACCTGCAGGCTGGATTGTGTGAGGAGCTCACAAATCCTTGAAAGATCTGGGCAGGGTCCCATCGGTGAGCTCCTCCGGCAGGCAAGGCTGCGTTGGCTGGGTCATGTAGCCCGCATGCCCAGCCACCGCATGCCGAAACAGCTTTTGTTCGGCCGGATCGAGGGGGCTAAGCGGGCGCGGCACGGGCTAGAGAAGAGATGGAGTGATGTGGTACAGGAGGACGTGGAGCTGAGTGGACTTGCCGATGGCCGGTACCAGCGGTGTCAAGATCGGCCTCTGTGGAGGAGGCTCGTGAAGGACGCTACTGGGCAGTTGGAGGCAGTCGCCCTCCAACAACAACGGAGGGCGCAGGAGCGACGCTCACAAGAACGAGCGGAGCGCCGGGTGGCTAAAGCACAGCAGGTTAGCACAGTAGGGGGCACAGGTGGTGCATCAGCCACAGTCATCTCAGTCATCTCAGTCAGTCGACCCGTGGCACCTGGGTCTGCCCCGTGACCTCCTGCCAGCGGGCGTTCGACACTTCACGTGGCCTCAGGGTGCACCTAGCCTGGCACAAGCGTCGTGGTGACGTCACCGCCACTTAGTGGCGAATGGCGGTTGTTGATGTGTGGGTGAGTGTCTGTGTGTGTATGAATCTGTGTGTGTGTGTGTCTGTGTGTGTGTGTGTGTGTCTGTGTGTGTGTCTGTCTGTGTGTGTGGGTGTCTGTGTGTGTGTCTGTGTGTGTGTGTGTCTGTGTCTGTGTGTGTGTCTGTGTGTGTGTGTGTCTGTGTGTGTGTGTGTCTGTGTGTGTCTGTGTCTGTGTGTGTATGTATCTGTGTGTGTGTGTCTGTGTGTGTGTGTGTGTGTCTGTGTGTGTGTCTGTCTGTGTGTGTCTGTGTCTGTGTGTGTGTGCAGCACGTTCCGGGTGTTTCACGATCACAAGCCCACGTTCCACTTCGCTGCTGAGACTTTCGAAGACATGACCAGGTGGGGTCATCATCACCATCATCAGCAGTAGCACCATCATCATCAGTAGCATCATCCGCAGTAGCATCATCATTATCAGTAGCATCATCATCATCAGTAGCATCATCATCATCAGCAGTAGCATCATCATCAGTAGCAGCAGCATCACCATCATCAGCAGTAGCATCATCATCAGTAGCATCATCATCCGCAGTAGCATCATCATCATCAGCAGTAGCATCATCATCAGTAGCAGCAGCATCACCATCATCAGCAGTAGCATCATCATCAGTAGCATCATCATCAGTGGCAGTAGCATCATCAGCAGTGGCATCATGAGTGAGTGGGAGAGTGGGTGGGTGAGTGAGTTGGTGGGTGGGTGGGTGGGTGAGGATGTGAGTGAGTTTGGGGGTGGTGGGTGAGAAGGTGAGTGAGTGAATGGGTGGGTGAGTGAGTGGGTGGGTGAGTGAGTGGGTGTATGAGTGAGTGAGTGGGTGGGTGAGTTAGTGAATGGGTGAATGGGTGGGTGAGTGAGTGAGTGGGTGGATGGGTGAGTGAGTGGGTGAGTGAGTGGGTGGGTGAGGAGGTAAGTGAGTAGGTGAGTGAGTGGTTGTATGAGTGAGTGAGTGGGTGCGTGATTGAATGGGTGAGTGGGTGAGTGAGTGGGTGGATGGGTGAGTGAGTGAGTGGGTGAGTGAGTGGGTGGGTGAGGAGGTAAGTGAATAGGTGAGTGCGTGAGTGGGTGTATGGGTGAGTGAGTGGGTGAGGAAGTGAATGGGTGAGTGGGTGAGTGAGTGAGTGGGTGGGTGAGTAAGTGGGTGGGTGGGTGAGTGAGTGAGTGGGTGAGTGAGTGGGTGGGTGAGGAGGTAAGTGAATAGGTGAGTGAGTGAGTGGGTGTATGAGTGAGTGAGTGGGTGAGGAAGTGAATGGGTGAGTGAGTGAGTGGGTGGGTGAGTAAGTGGGTGGGTGGGTGAGTGGGTGAGTGAGTGGGTGGGTGAGGAGGTAAGTGAATAGGTGAGTGAGTGAGTGGGTGTATGAGTGAGTGAGTGGGTGAGGAAGTGAATGGGTGAGTGGGTGAGTGAGTGGGTGGGTGGGTGGGTGAGTGAGTGGGTGAGTGAGTGGGTGGGAGAGGAGGTAAGTGAGTAGGTGAGTGAGTGGGTGTATAAGTGAGTGAGTGGGTGTATGAGTGAGTGAGTGGGTGAGGAAGTGAATGGGTGAGTGGGTGAGTGAGTGGGTGGGTGGGTGGGTGAGTGAGTGAGTGGGTGGGTGGGTGAGTGAGTGAGTGGGTGAGTGAGTGGGTGGGTGAGGAGGTAAGTGAGTAGGTAAGTGAGTGGGTGTATAAGTGAGTGAGTTGGTGGATGAGTGAGTGAGTGGGTGGGTGAGGGAGTGAATGAGTGAGTGAGTGAGTGGGTGAGTGAGTGAGTGTGTGAGTAAGTGTGTGAGTGAGTGAGTGTATGAGTGAGTGTGTGAGTGAGTGGGTGAGTGAGTGGGTGAGTGAGTGGGTGTGTGTGTGGGTGAGTTAGTGGGTGAGTGAGTGGGTGAGTGAGTGGGTGAGTGAGTAGGTGTATAAGTGAGTGAGTGAGTGGGTGAGTGAGTGTATGTGTGGGTGAGTGAGTGAATGGGTGAGTGAGTGAGTATATAAGTGAGTGAGTGAGTGAGTGAATGGGTGAGTGAGTGGGTGAGTGAGTGAGTGAGTAGGTGAGTGAGTGAGTGTATAAGTGAGTGAGTGAGTGAATGGGTGAGTGAGTGTATAACTGAGTGAGTGAGTGAATGGGTGAGTGAGTGGGTGAATAAGTGAGTGAGTGAGTGGGTGAGTGAGTAGGTGAGTGAGTGAGTGTATAAGTGAGTGAGTGAGTAGGTGAGTGAGTGAGTGAGTGTGTGAGTGAGTGAGTGAATGGGTGAGTGAGTAGGTGAGTTAGTGAGTGAGCGAGTGGGTGAGTGAGTGAGTGGGTGTATAAGTGAGGGAGTGAGTGAGTGGGTGAGTGAGTGAGTAGGTGAGTGAGTGGGTGAGTGGGTGTATGAGTGAGTGAGTGGGTGAGTGGGTGAGTGAGTGAGTAGGTGAGTGAGTAGGTAAGTGAGTGTGTGTGTGGGTGAGTGAGTGTGTGTGTGGGTGACTGTGGGTGAGTGAGTGAGTGGGTGAGTGAGTAGGTGAGTAGGTGAGTAAGTGGGTGAGTGAGTGAGTGGGTGAGTAGGTGAGTGAGTGAGTCGGTGAGTGAGTGGGTGAGTGTGTGAGTGAGTGAGTGGGTGAGTAGGTGAGTGAGTGTGTGTGTGGGTCAGTGAGTGAGTGAGTGTATGAGTGTGTGAGTGAATGAGTGGGTGTGTGGGTGAGTGTATAAGTGAGTAGGTGAGTGAGTGAATGGGTGAGTGAGTGGGTGAGTGTGTGGGTGACTGAGTGTGTGGGTGAATGAGTGAGTGAGTGTATAAGTGAGTGAGTGAGTGGGCGAGTAGGTGAGTGAGTGAGTGGGTGAGTAGGTGAGTGAGTGAGTGGGTGAGTAGGTGAGTGAGTGAGTGGGTGAGTGAGTGAGTGAATGGGTGTATAAGTGAGTGTGTGAGTGTATGAGTGGGTGAGTGAGTGGTGAGTAGGTGAGTGTGTGAGTGAGTGAGTGGGTGGATGGGTGAGTAAGTGGGTGAGGAGGTAAGTGAGTAGGTGAGTGAGTGGTTGTATGAGTGAGTGAGTGGGTGCGTGATTGAATGGGTGAGTGGGTGAGTGAGTGGGTGGATGGGTGAGTGAGTGAGTGGGTGAGTGAGTGAGTGTATGAGTGAGTGTGTGAGTGAGTGGGTGAGTGAGTGGGTGAGTGAGTGGGTGTGTGTGTGGGTGAGTTAGTGGGTGAGTGAGTGGGTGAGTGAGTGGGTGAGTGAGTAGGTGTATAAGTGAGTGAGTGAGTGGGTGAGTGAGTGTATGTGTGGGTGAGTGAGTGAATGGGTGAGTGAGTGAGTATATAAGTGAGTGAGTGAGTGAATGGGTGAGTGAGTGGGTGAGTGAGTGAGTGAGTAGGTGAGTGAGTGAGTGTATAAGTGAGTGAGTGAGTGAGTGAATGGGTGAGTGAGTGTATAAGTGAGTGAGTGAGTGAGTGAATGGGTGAGTGAGTGGGTGAATAAGTGAGTGAGTGAGTGGGTGAGTGAGTAGGTGAGTGAGTGAGTGTATAAGTGAGTGAGTGAGTAGGTGAGTGAGTGAGTGAGTGTGTGAGTGAGTGAGTGAATGGGTGAGTGAGTAGGTGAGTTAGTGAGTGAGCGAGTGGGTGAGTGAGTGAGTGAGTGGGTGTATAAGTGAGGGAGTGAGTGAGTGGGTGAGTGAGTGAGTGAGTAGGTGAGTGAGTGGGTGAGTGGGTGTATGAGTGAGTGAGTGGGTGAGTGGGTGAGTGGGTGAGTGAGTGAGTGAGTAGGTGAGTGAGTAGGTAAGTGAGTGTGTGTGTGGGTGAGTGAGTGTGTGTGTGGGTGAGTGAGTGTGTGTGTGGGTGACTGTGGGTGAGTGAGTGAGTGAGTGGGTGAGTGAGTAGGTGAGTGAGTGGGTGAGTGAGTGAGTGGGTGAGTAGGTGAGTGGGTGAGTGAGTGAGTGAGTGTATGAGTGAGTGGGTGAGTGTGTGAGTGAGTGAGTCGGTGAGTGAGTGGGTGAGTGTGTGAGTGAGTGAGTGGGTGAGTAGGTGAGTGAGTGTGTGTGTGGGTCAGTGAGTGAGTGAGTGTATGAGTGTGTGAGTGAGTGAGTGGGTGTGTGGGTGAGTGTATAAGTGAGTAGGTGAGTGAGTGAATGGGTGAGTGAGTGGGTGAGTGTGTGGGTGACTGAGTGTGTGGGTGAATGAGTGAGTGAGTGTATAAGTGAGTGAGTGAGTGGGCGAGTAGGTGAGTGAGTGAGTGGGTGAGTAGGTGAGTGAGTGAGTGGGTGAGTAGGTGAGTGAGTGAGTGGGTGAGTGACTGGGTGAGTGAGTGAGTGAATGGGTGTATAAGTGAGTGTGTGAGTGTATGAGTGGGTGAGTGAGTGGTGAGTAGGTGAGTGTGTGAGTGAGTGAGTGGGTGGATGGGTGAGTAAGTGGGTGAGGAGGTAAGTGAGTAGGTGAGTGAGTGGTTGTATGAGTGAGTGAGTGGGTGCGTGATTGAATGGGTGAGTGGGTGAGTGAGTGGGTGGATGGGTGAGTGAGTGAGTGGGTGAGTGAGTGAGTGTATGAGTGAGTGTGTGAGTGAGTGGGTGAGTGAGTGGGTGAGTGAGTGGGTGTGTGTGTGGGTGAGTTAGTGGGTGAGTGAGTGGGTGAGTGAGTGGGTGAGTGAGTAGGTGTATAAGTGAGTGAGTGAGTGGGTGAGTGAGTGTATGTGTGGGTGAGTGAGTGAATGGGTGAGTGAGTGAGTATATAAGTGAGTGAGTGAGTGAATGGGTGAGTGAGTGGGTGAGTGAGTGAGTGAGTAGGTGAGTGAGTGAGTGTATAAGTGAGTGAGTGAGTGAGTGAATGGGTGAGTGAGTGTATAAGTGAGTGAGTGAGTGAGTGAATGGGTGAGTGAGTGGGTGAATAAGTGAGTGAGTGAGTGGGTGAGTGAGTAGGTGAGTGAGTGAGTGTATAAGTGAGTGAGTGAGTAGGTGAGTGAGTGAGTGAGTGTGTGAGTGAGTGAGTGAATGGGTGAGTGAGTAGGTGAGTTAGTGAGTGAGCGAGTGGGTGAGTGAGTGAGTGGGTGTATAAGTGAGGGAGTGAGTGAGTGGGTGAGTGAGTGAGTGAGTAGGTGAGTGAGTGGGTGAGTGGGTGTATGAGTGAGTGAGTGGGTGAGTGGGTGAGTGAGTGAGTGAGTAGGTGAGTGAGTAGGTAAGTGAGTGTGTGTGTGGGTGAGTGAGTGTGTGTGTGGGTGACTGTGGGTGAGTGAGTGAGTGAGTGGGTGAGTGAGTAGGTGAGTGAGTGGGTGAGTGAGTGAGTGGGTGAGTAGGTGAGTGGGTGAGTGAGTGAGTGAGTGTATGAGTGAGTGGGTGAGTGTGTGAGTGAGTGAGTCGGTGAGTGAGTGGGTGAGTGTGTGAGTGAGTGAGTGGGTGAGTAGGTGAGTGAGTGTGTGTGTGGGTCAGTGAGTGAGTGAGTGTATGAGTGTGTGAGTGAGTGAGTGGGTGTGTGGGTGAGTGTATAAGTGAGTAGGTGAGTGAGTGAATGGGTGAGTGAGTGGGTGAGTGTGTGGGTGACTGAGTGTGTGGGTGAATGAGTGAGTGAGTGTATAAGTGAGTGAGTGAGTGGGCGAGTAGGTGAGTGAGTGAGTGGGTGAGTAGGTGAGTGAGTGAGTGAGTGGGTGAGTAGGTGAGTGAGTGAGTGGGTGAGTGACTGGGTGAGTGAGTGAGTGAATGGGTGTATAAGTGAGTGTGTGAGTGTATGAGTGGGTGAGTGAGTGGTGAGTAGGTGAGTGTGTGAGTGAGTGTGTGTGTGAGTGTATAAGTGAGTGTGTGAGTGTGTGGGAGTGGTGGTGTAGTTGTTAGCGCTACTAACACGGCAGAACACCCAGGTTCGATTCCCGCTCACGGCCACGAGCCGAACCAACGATGATCTGAACCGATGTCTGGGCATTCCCTAGGTCGACTCAGCCTTAAACGAGTACCCAGTGCGTTGTGCAGTAGACATCAGAGCCGGGGAGACAAAGGCGGCCGAGCGTGGTGGTGCTGGCCACCCACCCCCTCGTGTGCCACAGTGCCGGGAGCCTTCATAGGTGGATACTCGTTAACAGCACTTGCCCCTACAGTCTGTAAGAGGCTGCCTAGGTGACCTTTGCCTGTGTCTGTGTGACTGCACTTGCCCCTGCAGCTCTGCTAGAGGCTACACGGGGGATCTTTGTCTTTGTGTGTTCATAGGTAGCTGCTGCTACTCGCTACTAACAGCACTTGCCCCTACAGTGTGTAAGAGGCTACACGGGGGATCTTTGTCTTTGTGTGTTCATAGGCGCTGCTGCTGCTACTCGCTACTAACAGCACTTGCCCCTACAGTCTGTAAGAGGCTACACGGGGGATCTTTGTCTGTGTCTGTGTGCAAGGTGGATGAACCTACTAGGTCTGGCTGCTATTGGCTACAGTGATGACAATCTGGATCCTGAAGGTAACTCGCTCACTCACACTCACTCACTCACACTCACTCACTCAGACACTCACACCCACTCACACTCACTCAGACTCACTCACTCAGACTCACTCACTCAGACACTCACTCAGACTCACTCAGACACTCACTCACACTCACTCACACTCACTCAGACTCACTCAGACTCACTCAGACTCACCCAGACTCACTCACACTCACTCACACTCACTCACTCAGACACTCACACTCACTCAGACTCACTCACTCACACTCACTCACTCACACTCACTCACACTCACTCAGACCCACTCAGACACTCACACTAACTCACACTCACTCAGACTCACTCACTCACACTCACACACTCACTCACTCAGACTCACTCACTCACTCACACTCACTAAGACTCACTCACTCACTCAGACTCACTCAGACACTCACACTCACTCACACTCACTCAGACTCACTCACTCACACTCACTCACTCACACTCACTCACACTCACTCACTAAGACACTCACACTCACTCAGACTCACTCACACTCACTCAGACTCACTCAGACACTCACACTCACTCACTCACACTCACTCACACTCACTCACTCAAACACTCACACTCACTCACTCACTCAGACTCACTCACTCACTCAGACTCACTCAGACTCACTCACACTCACTCACTCACTCAGACTCACTCACTCAGACTCACTCAGACTCACTCAGACACTCACACTCACTCACTCAAACACTCACACTCACTCACTCACTCACACTCACTCACTCACACTCACTCAGACACTCACACTCACTCAGACTCACTCACACTCACTCACTAAGACACTCACTCACTCAGACTCACTCACTCACACTCACTCACACTCACTCACTCAGACACTCACACTCACTCACACTCACTCACACTCACTCACTCACACTCACTCACACTCACTCACACTCACTCACTCACACTCACTCACTCAGACACTCACACTCACTCAGACACTCACACTCACTCACACTCACTCACACTCACTCACTCAGACACTCACTCATACTCACTCAGACTCACTCACTCACACTCACACTCACTCACTCAGACACTCACACTCACACTCACTCACACTCACTCAGACACTCACACTCACTCACACTCACTCACACTCACTCACACTCACTCAGACACTCACACTCACTCACACTCACTCACACTCACTCACTCACACTCAGACACTCACACTCACTCACACTCACTCACACTCACTCACTCACACTCACTCACTCAGACACTCACACTCACACTCACTCACACTCACTCACACTCACTCACACTCACTCACACTCACTCACACTCACTCACTCAGACTCACTCAGACTCACTCAGACACTCACACTCACTCACTCAGACTCACTCACACTCACTCACACTCACACACTCAGACACGCACACTCACTCAGACACTCACTCAGACTCACTCAGACTCACTCAGACACTCACACTCACTCACACTCACTCACACTCACTCACACTCACTCACTCACTCACACTCACTCACACTCACTCACACTCACTCACTCACACTCACTCAGACACTCACACTCACTCACTCACTCAGACTCACTCACACTCACTCACTCACACTCACTCACACTCACTCACACTCACTCAGACACTCACTCACACTCACTCACACTCACTCAGACACTCACACTCACTCAGACTCACTCACACTCACTCACTCAGAAACTCAGACTCACTCACACTCACTCAGACACTCACACTCACTCACACTCACTCAGACTCACTCACTCACACTCACTCACACACTCAAACACTCACACTCACTCACACTCACTCAGACTCACTCACACTCACTCACACTCACACACTCAGACTCACTCACACTCACTCACTCACTCAGACACTCACACTCACTCACACTCACTCAGACTCACTCACTCACACTCACTCACTCAGACACTCACACTCACTCACACTCACTCAGACTCACTCACGACACTCACACACTCACAACAACAAGAACCACCATTCGCCACTAAGTGGCGGTGACGTCACCACGACGCTTGTGCCAGGCTATGTGCACCTTGAGGCCACGTGAAGTGTCGAACGCCCGCTGGCAGGAGGTCACGGGGCAGACCCAGGTGCCACGGGTCGACTGACTGAGATGACTGGCTGATGCACCACCTGTGCCCCCTACTGTGCCAACTTGCTGTGCTTTAGCCACCCGGCGCTCCGCTCGTTGTTGTGAGCGTCGCTCCTCCGCCCTCCGTTGTTGTTGGAGGGCGACTGCCTTCAACTGCCCAGTCATCAGCAAGTCCACTCAGCTCCGCGTCCTCCTGTACCACATCACTCCATCTCTTCTCTAGCCCGTGCCGCGCCCGTTTAGCCCACTTGATCCGGACGAACAAAAGCTGTTTAGGCATGCGGTGGCTGGGCATGCGGGCTACATGACCCAGCCATCGCAGCCTTGCCTGCCAGAGGAGCTCACCGATGGGACTTTGTCCAGATCTTTCAAGGATTTGTGAGCTGCTCACACAATCCAGTCTGGTTAAACCCAGGATGGATCGTAGGCAGGCCAACCTAAATGTTTCTAACCAGTGAAGATGTTCCATTAGGGGGGTCCACATTTCGCAAGCGTAGAGAATGGAGGGAATGACCGTGGCCGAGAAGACCTGAAGCTTCGTGCGGAGCGACAGACCAGGTAGCTTCCACACAGCGTTACGCAATCGATTAAAGATATTGCCGCTCGACTGATTCGGAGTGAGACCTCTGCTGTCAAACTGGAGCTGGTCATTAGCACACTGCCCAGATATGGGAAACTCTCCACTCTCTCCACAACTGCCCCATCACCAATTGGGATTTGTAGGGCTGGAGTGTCCGATGGTACAAAATACCCAGGCAGGTGCTTAGTTTTGGTGGGGCTGATGGTAAGGTCCCACCTCTTAGTGGCACGCTCCAGTCTCAGCAGCAGCGTCTCCAACTCCTCCTCTGAATGAGCAGCTATTACCAAATCATCGGCATACATAACATGGTTGAGCAATAGGGAGCCATCCCTTGACTGCACCCGGGCATCCATCAGCCTCCCATTATATCTGTACCAAATGGAAATTTCTCCGGTACAGCTACTGAAGGCTTCAATAACTACGTGGTCAAAATAGATGTTAAATAATGTGGGAGCCAGAGGACATCCCTGTCGCACACCAAGGTGAACAGGGAATGGCTCTGACTCCCGGCCACGTAGTTTAACCCGGGTCCGCTCACCATCATGAAGGTCCTTAATGATCGTGAGCAGAGGGTCAGGGACTCCGAAAGCATGAAGAACAACCCAGAGCCCAGGCCTACTGATGGTATCATAGGCCTTGACCAGGTCAATAAAGCAGAGATGTAGGTCTTGCTGGAATTCCCTACACCTCTGCTGTAGAACACGGACAGAAAATATGGCATCTGTGCAGGACCGCCCTTTCCTGAAACCGCATTGGGGCTCCGCAAGCCTCTCCTCAGCGTGCCTGGCAAGGCGATGTTGAATAATCCTTGCCAGGACCTTTCCCGGCACACTGAGGAGTGAGATGCCCCTTGTTACAGTCTGTGCGGTCCCCCTTCTTCAAGAGGGGGACCCCACCAGGGCATCCTTCCAATCCTGTGGAACCCGTCCAGTGGTCCAGACTGTTGTTATGATGTCATGTAGGGCAGTCTGTGCACAAACGCCACCCTCCCTCAGCATTTTGGCCTGGGAGATCATCTCTGCCCTCTGCCGACTCCAACTCTCCATCTCCTCAACGAACACATGCACACACGCACACACGCACACACAGTCACACACACACACACGCACACACAGTCACACACACACAAGCACACACGCACACAAAGATCCCCCGTGTAGCCTTAACATACTGTAGGGGCAAGTGCTGTTAGCGAGCACCTATGAAGGCCGGCACGGCACACGAGGGGGTGGGTGGCCAGCACCACGCCCGACCGCCTTTGTCTCCCCAGTGGCGATGTTTACTACACACCGCACCAGGTACTCATCTGAGGCTGAGTCGACCTAGGGGAGGCCCGGGACCGGTTCAGATAATCGTCACTGGTGTTGGCCGTGAGCGGGAATCGAACCCGGGTCGCCAGGTTCATAGCGCAGCGTAGCGCTAACCGCTACACTATCGCTGGTACAGCTATTGATGGCTTCACGAACTACGTGGTCGAAATAGATGTTAAATAATGTGGGAGCCAGAGGACATCCCTGTCGCACCCCAAGGTGAACAGGGAATGGCTCTGACTCCCGGCCACGTAGTTTTACCCGGGCCCGCTCACCATCATGAAGGTCCTTAATGATCGTGAGCAGAGGGTCAGGTACTCCAAAAGCACGAAGAACGACCCAGAGCCCAGGCCTACTGATGGTATCATAGGCCTTGACCAGGTCAATAAAGCAGAGATGTAGGTCTTGTTGGAATTTCCTACACCTCTGCTGTAACAGACGGACAGAAAATGCACGCACACACACACGCACACACACACGCACACACACACGCACACAAATATTGCTGCTGATGATGTTGCTGTTGATGCTGATGATGATGCTGATGATGATGCTGGTGGTTTCCAGATTTCTATAGCGAGAGTGATGATGGTGGTGACTCCTCATCCACTGGATCTCAAGACATCACCATCACCAGGGCTCCATCGGTGAGTGTGTGGGTGAGTGAGTGGGTGAGTGAGTGGGTGTGTGGGTGAGTGTGTGGGTGAGTGTGTGGGTGAGTGAGTGGGTGAGTGAGTGGGTGTGTGGGTGAGTGCGTGAGTGGGTGAGTGAGTGGGTGTGTGGGTGAGTGTGTGGGTGAGTGTGTGGGTGAGTGATTGGGTGAGTGAGTGGGTGAGTGATTGGGTGAGTTAGTGGGTGAGTGAGTGATTGGGTGAGTTAGTGAGTGAGTGTGTGGGTGAGTGAGTGGGTGTGTGGGTGAGTGAGTGGGTGAGTGTGTGGGTGAGTGAGTGGGTGAGTCTGTGGGTGAGTGTGTGGGTGAGTGTGTGGGTGAGTGAGTGGGTGAGTGTGTGTGTGGGTGAGTGAGTGGGTGTGTGTGTGGGTGAGTGAGTGGGTGAGTGAGTGGCTGTGTGTGTGGGTGAGTGAGTGGGTTAATTTGTGGGTGAGTGAGTGGGTGAGTGTGTGGGTGAGTGAGTGATTGAGTGTGTGGGTGTGTGTGTGGGTGAGTGAGTGGGTGAGTGTGTGGGTGAGTGAGTGGGTGTGTGTGTGGGCGAGTGAGTGGGTGAGTGTGTGGGTGAGTGAGTGGGTGGGAGTATGTGTGGGTGAGTGAGTGGGTGTGTGTGTGGGTGAGTGAGTGGGTGAGTGTGTGGGTGAGTGTGTGGGTGAGTGAGTGGGTGTGTGTGTGGGTGAATGTGTGGGTGAGTGTGTGGGTGAGTGTGTGGGTGAGTGAGTGAGTGAGTGGGTGAGTGTGTGGGTGAGTGAATGGGTGTGTGGGTGAGTGTGTGGGTGTGTGTGTGGGTGAGTGAGTGGGTGAGTGTGTGGGTGAGTGAGTGGGTGTGTGTGTGTGGGTGTGTGTGGGCGTGTGTGTGGGTGAGTGTGTTGGTGAGTGTGTGGGTGAGTGTGTGGGTGTGTGTGTGGGTGAGTCAGTGGGGGTGTGTGTGGGTGAGTGAGTGGGTGAGTGAGTGGGTGAGTGCGTGAGTGTGTGGGTGAGTGAGTGGGTGAGTGAGTGGGTGAGTGTGTGGTTGAGTGAGTGGTTGAGTGAGTGAGTGAGTGGGTGAGTGAGGAGTGTGTGTGTGGGTGAGTGAGTGGGTGTGTGTGAGTGAGTGAGTGGGTGAGTGTGTGGGTGAGTGAGTGGGTGTGTGTGTGGGTGAATGAGTGGGTGAGTGTATGGGTGAGTGAGTGGGTGGGAGTGTGTGTGGGTGAGTGTGTGGGTGAGTGAGTGGGTGAGTGGGTGAGTGTGTGGGTGAGTGAGTAGGTGAGTGTGTGGGTGAGTGAGTGGGTGAGTGAGTGGGTGAGTGAGTGTGTGGGTGAGTGAGTGGGTGTGTGTGTGGGTGAGTGAGTGGGTGAGCGTGTGGGTGGGTGAGTGAGTGGGTGAGTGAGTGGGTGGGTGTGTGGGTGAGTGAGTGGGTGGGTGTGTGGGTGAGTCAGTGGGTGAGTGTGTGTGTGGGTGAGTGAGTGAGTGGGTGAGTGAGTGGGTGGGAGTGTGTGTGGGAGTGTGTGTGGGTGAGTGTGTGGGTGAGTGAGTGGGTGAGTGAGTGGGTGAGTGAGTTGGTGAGTGAGTGAGTGAGTGGGTGAGTGTGTGGGTGAGTGAGTGGGTGAGTGAGTGGGTGAGTGTGTGGGTGAGTGAGTGAGTGGGTGAGTATGTGGGTGAGTTAGTGGGTGGGTGAGTGAGTGGGTGAGTGGGTGAGTGAGTGGATGAGTGTGTGGGTGAGTGAGTGTGTGGGTGAGTGAGTGGGTGGGAGTGTGTGTGGGTGAGTGTGTGGGTGAGTGAGTGAGTGAGTGGGTGAGTGAGTGGGTGAGTGAGTGGGTGAGTGAGTGAGTGGGTGAGTGTGTGGGTGAGTGAGTGGGTGGGTGTGTGGGTGAGTGAGGGGGTGAGTGAGTGGGTGAGTGTGTGGGTGAGTGAGTGAGTGGGTGAGTATGTGGGTGAGTTAGTGGGTGGGTGAGTGAGTGAGTGGGTGAGTGAGTGGGTGAGTGAGTGAGTGGGTGAGTGAGTGGGTGAGTGTGTGGGTGAGTGTATTGGTGAGTGAGTGGGTGAGTGAGTGGGTGAGTGAGTGGGTGAGTGATGGGTGAGTTAGTGGGTGAGTGAGTGAGTAGGTGAGTGTGTGGTGAGTGCGTGGGTGAGTGTGTGGGTGAGTGATTGGGTGAGTGAGTGAGTGAGTGGGTGAGTGATTGGGTGAGTTAGTGGGTGAGTGAGTGATTGGGTGAGTTAGTGGATGAGTGAGTGAGTGGGTGAGTGAGTGAGTGGGTGAGTGAGTGGGTGAGTGTGTGGGTGAGTGTGTTGGTGAGTGAGTGGGTGAGTGAGTGGGTGAGTGAGTAGGTGAGTGATTGGGTGAGTTAGTGGGTGAGTGAGTGAGTGGGTGAGTGTGTGGGTGAGTGAGTGGGTGAGTGTGTGGGTGAGTGAGTGGGTGAGTGTGTGTGTGTGTGAGTGCAGTGGATAGCGCTACGCTGCACTACAAACCCACAGCAGTAAACATTGCGGCTTGGAGAGAGACAAAGGCGGCCGGGCGTGGTGGTGCTGGCCACCCACCACTCGTGTGTGCCACAGTGCCGGTAGCCTTCATAGGTGGATACTCGTTAACAGCACTTGCCCCTACAGTCTGTAAGAGGCTACCTAGGTGACCTTTGCCTGTGTCTGTGTAACTGCACATGCCCCTACAGCTCTGTTAGAGGCTACCTAGTTGACCTTTACCTGTGTCTGTGTAACTGCACTTGCCCCTACAGTCTATTAGAGGCTACCTGGGTGACCTTTACCTGTGTCTGTGTAACTGCACTTGCCCCTACAGTCTGTTAGAGGCTACCTGGGTGACCTTTGCCTGTGTCTGTGTAACTGCACTTGCCTCTGCAGCTCTGCTAGAGGCTGCCTGGGTGACCTTTACCTGTGTCTGTGTAACTGCACTTGCCCCTACAGTCTGTTAGAGGCTACCTAGGTGACCTTTGCCTGTGTCTGTGTAACTGCACTTGCCTCTGCAGCTCTGCTAGAGCCTGCCTGGGTGACCTTTACCTGTGTCTGTGTAACTGCACTTGCCCCTACAACCCTGCTAGAGGCTGCCTGGGTGACCTTTGCCTGTGTCTGTGTGACTGCACTTGCCCCTACAACCCTGCTAGAGGCTACCTGGGTGACCTTTGCCTGTGTCTGTGTAACTACACTTGCCCCTACAGC
Organism: Petromyzon marinus; assembly: GCF_010993605.1. Taxonomy (NCBI): domain Eukaryota; kingdom Metazoa; phylum Chordata; class Hyperoartia; order Petromyzontiformes; family Petromyzontidae; genus Petromyzon; species Petromyzon marinus. The sequence continues at coordinate 43,357 of NW_022639256.1, forward strand.
CCTGCTAGAGGCTACCTGGGTGACCTTTGCCTGTGTCTGTGTAACTGCCCTTGCCCCTACAGTCTGTTAGAGGCTACCTGGGTGACCTTTGCCTGTGTCTGTGTGACTGCACTTGCCCCTACAGCCCTGCTAGAGGCTACCTGGGTGACCTTTGCCTGTGTCTGTGTAACTGCACTTGCCCCTACAGTCTGTTAGAGGCTACCTGGGTGACCTTTGCATGTGTCTGTGTAACTGCACTTGCCCCTACAACCCTGCTAGAGGCTACCTGGGTGACCTTTGCATGTGTCTGTGTAACTGCACTTGCCCCTACAGCCCTGCTAGAGGCTACCTGGGTGACCTTTGCCTGCGTCTGTGTAATTGCACTTGCCCCTACAGTCTGTTAGAGGCTACCTGGGTGACCTTTGCCTGTGTCTGTGTAACTGCACTTGCCCCTACAGTCTGTTAGAGGCTACCTGGGTGAACTTTGCCTGTGTCTGTGTAACTGCACTTGCCCCTGCAGTCTGCTAGAGGCTACCTAGGTGACCTTTGCCTGTGTCTGTGTAACTGCACTTGCCCCTACAGCTCTGTTAGAGGCTACCTGGGTGACCTTTACCTGTGTCTGTGTGACTGTCCCAGGCTGACTCACGCCAGCTCTACCCCTCCACCGAGACGCTGGTGCTGCCTCCGTCCCCTGCGGAAGGCACCCCCCCACGGAACGTCGGGACAACGGCGGAGGCGGACAAAGGTGCCCCACGTAGACTCGAGCTGGGATGCAGGGGCCAGTGAAGGAGACACAGGCAAAGGTGCCCCATGTAGCCTCTAGCAGACTGTAGGGGCAAGTGCTGTTAGTAGCGAGTAGCAGCAGCTACCTATGAACACACAAAGACAAAGGTCCCCCGTGTAGCCTCCGACAAACCCGCTGGGGCAAGTGCCGTTCGCGGGCCGTCCACACTGCCATGTACACACAGACACACACAGACACACACACACACAGACACACACACAGACACACACACAGACACACACACACAGACACACACACACACAGACACACAGACACACACAGACGACACACACACAGACACACACACACTCACACACACAGACACACACACTCACATACACACACACAGACACACACACACAGACACAGACACACACACGACAGACACACACACAGACACACAACAACAACAACAACAACCGCCATTCGCCACTAAGTGGCGGTGACGTCACCACGACGCTTGTGCCAGGCTATGTGCACCCTGAGGCCACGTGAAGTGTCGAACGCCCGCTGGCAGGAGGTCACGGGGCAGACCCAGGTGCCACGGGTCGACTGACTGAGATGACTGGCTGATGCACCACCTGTGCCCCCTACTGTGCCAACCTGCTGTGCTTTAGCCACCCGGCGCTCCGCTCGTTGTTCTGAGCGTCGCTCCTCCGCCCTCCGTTGTTGTTGGAGGGCGACTACCTCCAACTGCCCAGTAGCATCCTTCACGAGCCTCCTCCACAGAGGCCGATCTTGACACCGCTGGTACCGGTCATCGGCAAGTCCACTCAGCTCCACGTCCTCCTGTACCACATCACTCCATCTCTTCTCTAGCCCGTGCCGCGCCCGCTTTGCCCCCTCAATCCGGCCGAACAAAAGCTGTTTCGGCATGCGGTGGCTGGGCATGCGGGCTACATGACCCAGCCATCGCAGCCTTGCCCGCCGGAGGAGCTCACCGATGGGACCCTGCCCAGATCTTTCAAGGATTTGTGAGCTCCTCACACAATCCAGTCTGGTTAAACCCAGGATGGATCGTAGGCAGGCCAGCCTAAATGTTTCTAACCAGCGAAGATGTTCCATTAGGGGGGTCCACGTTTCGCAAGCGTAGAGAAGGGAGGGAATGACCGTGGCCGAGAAGACCTGAAGCTTAGTGAGGAGCGACAGACCAGGTAGCTTCCACACAGCGTTACGCAACCGATGAAAAGATATTGCCGCTCGACTGATTCGGAGTGAGACCTCTGCTGTTAAACTGGAGCCAGTCATAAGCACACTGCCCAGGTATGGGAAACTCTCCACTCTCTCCACAACTGCCCGATCACCGATCGGGAGTTGTGGGGGTGGAGTGTCCGATGGTACAAAATACCCAGGCAGGTGCTTAGTTTTGGTGGGGCTGATGGTAAGGCCCCACCTCTTAGTGGCACGCTCCAGTCTCAGCAGCAGCGTCTCCAACTCCTCCTCTGACTGAGCAGCTATTACCAAATCATCAGCATACATAGCGTGGTTGAGCAATAGGGATCCATCCCTTGACCGCACCCGGGCATCGATCAGCCTCCCATTATATCTGTACCATATGGAGATTCCCCCGGAACAGCTATTGAAGGCTTCACGAACTACGTGGTCAAAATAGATGTTAAATAATGTGGGAGCCAGAGGACATCCCTGTCGCACCCCAAGGTGTACAGGGAATTGCTCTGACTCCCGGCCACGTAGTTTTACCCGGGCCCGCTCACCATCATGAAGGTCCTTAATGATCGTGAGCAGAGGGTCAGGTACTCCAAAAGCACGAAGAACGACCCAGAGCCCAGGCCTACTGATGGTATCATAGGCCTTGACCAGGTCAATAAAGCAGAGATGTAGGTCTTGTTGGAATTCCCTACACCTCTGCTGTAGCAGACGGACAGAAAATATGGCATCTGTGCAGGACCGCCCTATCCTGAAACCGCATTGGGGCTCCGCAAGCCTCTCCTCAGCGTGCCTGGCAAGGCGATGCTGAATAATCCTTGCCAGGACCTTTCCTGGCACACTGAGGAGTGAGATGCCCCTGTAGTTGTTACAGTTTGTGCAGTCCCCCTTCTTAAAAAGGGGAACCACCAGGGCATCCTTCCAATCCTGTGGAACCCGTCCAGTGGTCCAGACTGTTGTTATGATGTCATATAGGGCAGTCTGTGCACAAACGCCACCCTCCCTCAGCATTTCGCTTGGGAGATCATCTCTGCCCGCTGCCTTTCCTGGTCTCAGACTCCGGATCGCCTTCAGTACTTCCTCAACAGATGGCACCTCAGCCAGCCACTCACAGGGGGTGACTTCTTCCAATATTTGAGGCACCGCAGCCTTAGCAGGGTCATCCTCACTTTGTGCCACGATGTTTTCCTGGCTGAAGGATTTTCCCTCCCCCAGGACCTCACAGAAATGCTCAGCAAACCTGCAAACCTGTTCCTGGGGGTCGGAGATTGGATCACCGTTTTTTCCCCTAATGATGGTAATAGGTGTGGTGCTGCAGGTTGCTTTTTTGATGGAGTTAAATAGAGATTTGTGATCACGGGCCACTGAGGCAGACTCCATCTCCTCAGCAACCCGCGACCACCACCCATCCTTGCAGCGCCTCACGGCTCTCCGAACCTCCGATCGAAGGCTGCGGTAAGCCTCCTCATTCTCTGACGTGGGATTCTTTAGCCGATGGCAGTGGGCCTGTCGCTTTTTCTCATCCATCCTGAACACCTCCTCTGTCAGCCAGGGTCTCTGGGGAGGTCTGGACCGTGTACCCAAAGCAGCCATTGCAGCTGCATGAGTCACAGTCCTAAACCTCGCCCATTTACCCTCGACATCAGGAGGAGTCTGGGACGATGCCAATCCCAGCCGCAAGCGATGATGAAATTCTCGCTTGCAACTTTCATCAGATAACTGAGACCAGGCCACTTTAGGTCGGAATGGGGTCCTGGGTGTACACCCACCACCGGAGTGGAATAATGGCAGGCGAATCTTACAGATGACTAGTCGATGGTCAGAGGGCAGATCAGCTCCACGGTAGGTCCTGGTGTCAAGGACATGGGCTCGCATCCGCTGGTCCGTCACTATGTAGTCCAGCAGATGTTCTTGCTTGGACCCGGCATGCATCCTTGATGTTGTGTGGATGCGCCGATGCCGGAACAGCGTGTTGGTAATTACAAGCCCATGGGCTGCACAAAAATCTAGCAGCCTCCTACCGTTGTTATTGAGCTGATCTGGCCCATGCCCTCCAATTACTCCAGGCCAGGTGCCAGTATCATGACCAACTCGGGCATTGAAGTCACCCAACATGATTACTCTATCCCGAGGGGCCACTTTAGCCAGCACCTGTGACTCTTCGGCTTTGCCTGCATCCCTCCACGGATGTTCGTCTTCGGTGGGGGCATAAGTAACCACGACCACCACTCCTTGCCTCCGGTTGATGGGAAGGCGAGCCCAAAGTAGCCTGGGGCTTACAGCTTCCCACACCTCACCGCCACGCTCCCACGCCCCCTTCATTCTTTTGTTCAAAAGAAGAGCCACTCCCTGTTGTTTGGCAGTCTGCTGCCCCGAGTAGAGGACTGTCCACCCCTCGTGGTGGCAGGAGCCAGAGCCGGTCCACCGGACCTCCTGAATGCCGCATAGATCCAGGCGGTACCGGTCCAGCTCCCGACAGAGGAGTGGCAGCCTCTCCTCCGCAGTGAGCGTTCGAACATTCCACGTGGCCACCCGTAGTGGCTTTTCGTTGTTTCTGGAGTAGCCCCGAGGGTAGATATTCAATCTCCTGGCTCCGCCAATTGGGGTTTGGCCAGGAGACGTCATAGACGCCTGCCCCCCCGGGGCCTCCGGCACAAGCTTATTTGTTACATATTTCAGTTTAACTCGTGGTTTCGTGGTAATTAATTGAAGGTGGAGGGGTTACCAGCCCCTCGCACCCGTCCAGAGCCCCCGTTTAGCCCCTGTGGTGGACACATATGCCATGAGGGGAGGAGCCAATCAAAATTGGATCTCCCCCCACAGCACTGTCCACGACAGAGTTGCCACACACACAGACACACAGACACTCACACAGACACACACACACAGACGACACATACACACACACACACAGCCGACACACACACATACACACACACACGACACACACACACAGACACACACACACAGACGACACACAGACACACACACAGACACACACACAGACACACACACACACACACCACACAGACACACACACACAGACACACACACACACACAGACACACACACACACACACACAGACACACACACACACACAGACACACACACACACACCACACACACCACACACACAGACACACTCACACACACACACACCACACAGACACACACACACAGACACACACACAGAGACACACACACACACAGACACACACACACACCACAGACACACACACACACACACAGACACACAGACACACACACACACAGACACACACATACACACACACACACAGACACACACACACAGACACACACACAGACACACACACCACACACACACACAGACACACACACACACCACACACATACACACACACAGACTCACACCACACTCACACACACACACAGAGACGTGGGTGTTGTACCACTCCCTCCCCGCCCCCGCCCACCAGACGGCTTTGTGGATCTGTACCGTGAGCTGAGCCGGGCTGCGTTGTCTCCGCTCGGAGTCCCCCGGCCCACCTCCCGCGTCGACTTCCGCCGCTCCTTCGTGCAGCGCTGCCGCCACCCGCGGCTCAACGAGCGACTCCACCGCCTGAGGGCGCTGCACAGCACCCTCAAGGTGGGCGGAGTCGCCTGGCCCTGCTGGGCCACACACACACACCACTCTGCCTGGCCCTGCTGGGCCACACACACACACACACCACTCTGCCTGGCCCTGCTGGGCCACACACGCACACACACCACTCTGCCAGGCCCTGCTGGGCCACACGCACACCACTCTGCCTGGCCCTGCTGGGCCACACACACACACCACTCTGCCTGGCCCTGCTGGGCCACACGCGCACACACCACTCTGCCTGGCCCTGCTGGGCCACACACGCAGACACCACTCTGCCTGGCCCTGCTGGGCCACACCCACACCACTCTGCCTGGCCCTGCTGGGCCACACACGCACACACCACTCTGCCTGGCCCTGCTGGGCCACACCCACACCACTCTGCCTGGCCCTGCTGTGCCACACGCGCACACACCACTCTGCCTGGCCCTGCTGGGCCACACACACACACCACTCTGCCTGGCCCTGCTGGGCCACACGCACACACACCACTCTGCCTGGCCCTGCTGGACCACACGCGCACACACCACTCTGCCTGGCCCTGCTGGGCCACACGCACACACACCACTCTGCCTGGCCCTGCTGGGCCACACGCACAAATACGTTTTAACTTGCGGGCACTCCCAATTTCTCTCCCCCCTCCCCCCGTCTCCATCCCCTCCCCCTCCCCTCCCCCTCTCCCCCTCCCCCTCTCCCTCCCCTCCCCTCCCCCTCTCCCCCTCCCCCTCTCCCCCTCTCCCCTCCCCCTCTCCCCCTCCCCCCTCCCTCCCCCTCTCCTCCCCCGGCAGGACCGCGAGGGAGAGATGGCGGCCATTGACGCACTGCTGCTGGGTGGTGGCGGCAACGCAGCCACCACCACCGCCTCCACCGCCTCCACCGCCTCCACGGCCTCCACGGCCTCCACCGCCTCCACGGCCTCCACGGCCTCCACGGCCTCCACCGCCTCCACCGCCTCCACTGCCTCCACCGCTTCCACCGCCTCCACGGCCTCCACCGCCTCCACGGCCGCTATCTTCTCCGTGGAGAAGTTCCGCGCCTGGAAGGAGCAGAACAATCTCCTCCTGCTGGAGATCCTGCGCCGGGAGGCAGCCAACAGCACCGACGCTGGTACCACCACCAGTACCACCACCACCGCTGGTACCACCACCACCGCTGGTACCACCACCAGTACCACCACCGCTGGTACCACCACCACCGCTGGTACCACCACCAGTACCACCACCGCTGGTACCACCACCAGTACCACCACCGCTGGTACCACCACCAGTACCACCACCGCTGGTACCACCACCGCTGGTACCATCGCCGCTGGTACCACCACCAGTACCACGACCGCTGGTACCACCACCGCGGCTGGTACCATCGCCGCTGGTACCACTGCCGCTGGTACCACTGCCGCTGGTACCACCGCTGGTACCACCGTAACCACCGTTGGTACCACCACCAGTATCACCACCGCTGGTACCACCACCAGTACCACCACCGCTGGTACCACCACCGCCACCACCACCGCTGGTACCACCACCGCTGGTATCACCACCGCTGGTACCACCACTGGTACCGCCACCACCGCTGGTACCACCACCACCGCTGGTACCACCACCAGGACCACCACCGCTGGTACCACCACCGCCATAACCACCACCAGTACCACGACCGCTGGTACCACCACCGCTGGTACCACCGTAACCACCGTTGGTACCACCACCAGTACCACCACCGCTGGTACCATCGCCGCCGTAACCTCCACCGGTAACACCGCCGGTACCACCGCCGGCACCACCACCGGTACCACCGCCGGTACTACCGCCACCAGCTCCACCCCCACCGTAACCACCGCCGCTGTAACCACCGCCACCGCCGGCGAAGCTCCGGGCACCCCGGCGGGCCAAGTGGACGAGGAGGAGGAGGAGGCGGTGGAGGCGGTGGAGGCGGAGGCGGTGGAGGCGGTGGAGGCGGTGGAGGCGGAGGCGGTGGAGGCGGCGGAGGCGGTGGAGGCGGAGGCGGTGGAGGCGGCGGAGGCGGCGGAGGCGGTGAGCGCGGTGACGCTCCGCCGATTTGAGAACCATCACCAGCGCCGCCGCTGCCGCCGCCGCGACGACCAGCGGCACGGTGCGCGGTGCTTGCCGGCGCTCCGGACTCCGCCCACCGCTCGCTCACCGGCGCTGCCGCTGTCCACGCGGACGCTGCGCCTCGTGGCCTCGCCGGGGGTCGTCACCGTCGCCGGGACGCCGAGGTCACCGGGGGTCATCATCGCTGGCATGCCGAGGTCACCGGGGGTCATCATCGCCGGCATGCCGAGGTCACCGGGGGTCATCATCGCCGGCATGCCGAGGTCACCGGGGGTCATCATCGCTGGCATGCCGAGGTCACCGGGGGTCATCGTCGCCGGCATGCCGAGGTCACCGGGGGTCATCATCGCCGGCATGCCGAGGCGCCGGGCGGCCGGTGACTCGGCCGAGCCGCCGGCGGGGCCTCCCGCGTGGGCCCAGGCTCGGGGGGACATTGACGTGGGCCTGGAGGACGGCGAGCCACGGGCCGCCGCTCCGGTGATGTGGTCGCCGGTAGGATCGTCGCCGGTGGGATCGGTGTCGGTAGGATCGGTGTCGGTAGGATCGGTGTCAGTAGGATCATCGCCGGTAGCATCGGTGTCAGTAGGATCGTCACCGGTAGGATCGGTGTCAGTAGGATCATCACCGGTAGGATCGGTGTCAGTAGGATCGTCACCAGTAGGATCGGTGTCAGTAGGATCGTCGGGGGTAGGATCGTCACCGGTAGGATCGTCACCGGTAGGATTGTCGCCGGTAGGATCGTCGCCGGTAGGATCGTCACAGGTAGGATCGTCACCGGTAGGATCGTCGCTTGTAGGATCGTCACCGGTAGGATCGTCGCTAGTAGGATCGTCGCTTGTAGGATCGTCACAGGTAGGATCGTCACAGGTAGGATCGTCGCTAGTAGGATCGTCGCTAGTAGGATCGGTGTCAGTAGGATCGTCACAGGTAGGATCGTCACCGGTAGGATCGTCACCGGTAGGATCGTCGCTAGTAGGATCGTCGCTTGTAGGATCGTCGCTAGTAGGATCGTCGCTAGTAGGATCGTCGCTAGTAGGATCGTCGCTAGTAGGATCGTCGCTAGTAGGATCGTCGCTGAGAACTTTGTGTATGTACGGTGTCGATACAGACAGCAGCAGCAGCAGCAGCGGTAGCAGCAGCAGTGAGGAAGAGACCCATAGAGATGCATAGAGACCCATAGAGATGCATAGAGACCCATAGAGATGCATAGAGATGCATAGAGACCCATAGAGATGCATAGAGACTCGTAGAGATGCATAGAGACCCATAGAGATGCATAGAGACTCGTAGAGATGCATAGAGACCCATAGAGATGCATAGAGACCCATAGAGATGCATAGAGACCCATAGAGATGCATAGAGACTCGTAGAGATGCATAGAGACCCATAGAGATGCATAGAGACTCATAGAGATACATAGAGACTCGTAGAGATGGATAGAGACCCATAGAGATGCATAGAGACCCATAGAGATGCATAGAGACCCATAGAGATGCATAGAGACTCGTAGAGATGCATAGAGACCCATAGAGATGCATAGAGACCCATAGAGATGCATGGAGACGCATAGAGATGCATAGAGACTCGTAGAGATGCATAGAGATCCATAGAGATGCATAGAGACCCATAGAGATGCATAGAGACCCATAGAGATGCATAGAGACTCGTAGAGATGCATAGAGACCCATAGAGATGCATAGAGACTCATAGAGATACATAGAGACTCGTAGAGATGCATAGAGACTCGTAGAGATGCATAGAGACCCATAGAGATGCATAGAGACTCGTAGAGATGCATAGAGACCCATAGAGATGCATAGAGACCCATAGAGATGCATAGAGACCCATAGAGATGCATAGAGACTCGTAGAGATGCATAGAGACCCATAGAGATGCATAGAGACTCATAGAGATACATAGAGACTCGTAGAGATGGATAGAGACCCATAGAGATGCATAGAGACCCATAGAGATGCATAGAGACCCGTAAAGATGCATAGAGACTCGTAGAGATGCATAGAGACCCATAGAGATGCATAGAGACCCATAGAGATGCATAGAGACGCATAGAGATGCATAGAGACTCGTAGAGATGCATAGAGATCCATAGAGATGCATAGAGACCCATAGAGATGCAAAGAGACGCATAGAGATGCATAGAGACTCGTAGAGATGCATAGAGACTCGTAGAGATGCATAGAGACCCATAGAGATGCATAGAGACCCATAGAGATGCATAGAGACGCATAGAGATGCATAGAGACTCGTAGAGATGCATAGAGATCCATAGAGATGCATAGAGACCCATAGAGATGCAAAGAGACGCATAGAGATGCATAGAGACTCGTAGAGATGCATAGAGACTCGTAGAGATGCATAGAGACTCATAGAGATGCATAGAGACTCATAGAGATGCATAGAGACTCATAGAGACGCATAGAGATGCATAGAGACTCGTAGAGATGCATAGAGACTCATAGAGATGCATAGAGACTCATAGAGATACATAGAGACCCATAGAGATACATAGAGACTCGTAGAGATGCATAGAGACTCGTAGAGATACATAGAGACCCATAAAGATGCATAGAGACCCATAGAGATGCATAGAGACTCGTAGAGATGCATAGAGACCCATAGAGATGCATAGAGACCCATAGAGATGCATAGAGATGCATAGAGATTCATAGAGACTCGTAGAGATGCATAGAGACTCATAGAGATGCATAGAGACTCGTAGAGATACATAGAGACCCATAGAGATGCATAGAGACCCATAGAGATGCATAGAGACTCGTAGAGATGCATAGAGACCCATAGAGATGCATAGAGACCCATAGAGATGCAAAGAGATGCATAGAGATGCATAGAGACTCGTAGAGATGCATAGAGACTCGTAGAGATGCATAGAGACTCATAGAGATGCATAGAGACTCATAGAGATGCATAGAGACTCATAGAGACGCATAGAGATGCATAGAGACTCGTAGAGATGCATAGAGACTCATAGAGATGCATAGAGACTCATAGAGATGCATAGAGACTCGTAGAGATGCATAGAGACTCATAGAGATGCATAGAGACTCGTAGAGATACATAGAGACCCATAGAGATGCATAGAGACTCATAGAGATGCATAGAGACCCATAGAGATGCATAGAGACCCATAGAAATGCATAGAGACTCATAGAGATGCATAGAGACCCATAGAGATGCATAGAGACCCATAGAGATGCATAGAGACCCATAGAGATGCATAGAGACCCATAGAGACCCATAGAGATGCATAGAGACCCATAGAGATGCATAGAGATGCATAGAGACCCATAGAGATGCATAGAGACCCATAGAGATGCATAGAGACCCATAGAGATGCATAGAGACCCATAGAGATGCATAGAGACTCATAGATATGTATAGAGACTCATAGACTCACCACATAGAGACCCACAGACTCATCACACAGAGACCCATACACTCGCCACACAGAGACCCACAGACTCACCACACAGAGACCCATAGACTCTCCACACAGAGACCCATAGACTCTCCACACAGAGACCCATAGACTCACCACACAGAGACCCATAGACCCTCCACACAGAGACCCATAGACTCACCACACAGAGACCCATAGACCCACTCAGAGACCCATAAACTCATCACACAGAGACCCATAGACTCATCACACAGAGACCCATATACTCGCCACATAGAGACCCATAGACTCACCACACAGAGACCCATAGACCCACACAGAGACCCATAGACTCATCACACAGAGACCCATAGACTCACCACACAGAGACCCATAAACTCATCACACAGAGACCCATAGACTAATCACACAGAGACCCATAGACTCACCACACAGAGACCCATAGACTCACCACACAGAGACCCACAGACTCATCACACAGAGATCCATAGACTCGCCACACAGAGACCCATAGACTCACCACACAGAGACCCACACACTCACCACACAGAGACCCATAGACTCACTCATAGAGACCCACAGACTCACCACACAGAGACCCACAGACTCACCACACAGAGACCCATAGACTCACCACACAGAGACCCATAGACTCATCACAAAGAGACCCATAGACTCATCACGCAGAGACCCATAGACTCACCACACAGAGACCCACAGACTCAACACACAGAGACCCACAGACTCACCACACAGAGACCCACAGACTCACCACACAGAGACCCACAGACTCACCACACAGAGACCCACAGACTCACCACACAGAGACCCACAGACTCACCACACAGAGACCCATAGACTCACCACACAGAGACTCACAGACTCACAACACACAAACCCATGAACCTCGTTTGAGTTATACTTGTGTAATCCGGATTAGAAACAACACGGATTACATTTGTAATGGGGATTCCTTATGTCTTGTAAATGCGGGATTACATTTGTAACGGAGATTCCTTATGTCCTGTAACTGCGGGATTACATGTGTAACGGGGATTCCTTATGCCCTGTAAATGCGGGATTACATTTGTAACGGAGATTCCGTATGTCCTGTAAATGCGGAATTACATTTGTAACGGAGATCACTTATGTCCTGTAAATGCGGGATTACATTTGTAACGGTAATTTGTTTTGTCCTGTAAATGCGGGATTACGTTTTTAACGGGGATTCCTTCTGTCCTGGAAACGTGGGATTACATGTGTAACGGAGATTCCTTATGTCATGTAAATGCGGGATTACATTTGTAACGCAGATTCCTTATGCCATGTAAATGCGGGGTTACATTTGTAACGGGGATTCCTTCTGTCCTGTAAATGTGGGATTACATGTGTAACGGAGATTCTTATGTCCTGTAAATGCGGGATTACATTTGTAACGGGGGTTCCTTATGCCATGGAAATGTGGTATTATATTTGTAACGGGGGATTCCTTCTGTCCTGGAAACGTGGGATTACATGTGTAACGGAGATTCCTTATGTCATGTAAATGCGGGATTACATTTGTAACGAAGATTCCTTATGCCATGTAAATGCGGGGTTACATTTGTAACGGGGATTCCTTCTGTCCTGTAAATGTGGGATTACATGTGTAACGGAGATTCTTATGTCCTGTAAATGCGGGATTACATTTGTAACGGGGGTTCCTTATGCCATGGAAATGTGGTATTATATTTGTAACGGGGGATTCCTTCTGTCCTGGAAATGTGGGATTACATTGTGATCAATAAATTCGCCAACCCCAAGTCTCATCGCGTTCATATCTGTTTCTTGGTCGATCCACTGCTGGATGGAAATCAGTGTGGTGGTGATGGTAGTGGTGGTGATGATGGTGGTGGTGATGGTAGTGGTGGTGATGATGGTGGTGATGGTGGTGGTGATGATGGTGGTGATGGTGATGGTGGTGATGATGGTGATGGTGGTGATGGTGGTGATGGTGGTGGTGATGGTGATGATGGTGGTGATGGTGGTGGTGATGGTGGTGATGATGGTGGTGATGGTGGTGGTGATGGTGGTGGTGGTGATGATGGTGGTGATAGTGATGATGGTGGTGATGGTGGTGGTGATGGTGGTGATGGTGGTGATGGTGGTGGTGATGGTGGTGATGGTGATGGTGGTGGTGATGGTGGTGGTGATGGTGATGGTGGTGATGGTGATGGTGGTGATGTCTCGATGGTGGTGATGATGGTGGTGATGGCGGTGATGATGATGATGATGATGGGGGTGATGATGATGGTGGTGGTGGTGATGATGATGATGGGGGTGATGATGATGGTGGCGGTGATGATGATGATGGTGGTGGTGGTGATGATGATGATGGTGGTGATGCCGGTGATGATGATGGTGGTGGTGATGCCGGTGATGATGATGGTGATGCCGGTGATGATGATGGTGGCGGTGGTGATGTCTCGCTGTGCCTTATCGAGCAGTGGATAGCTCACACAGAGAGACAAACACACAGAGACACACAGAGAGAGACACAGATAGACACAAACAGAGACACAGAGAGATACACAGAGAGAGAGACACACACAGAGACACACAGATAGACACACACAGAGAGACACACAGAGAAACACACACACAGAGACACACACAGAGAGAGACACACACACAGAGACACACAGAGACACAGAGAGACAGAGAGAGACACACACACACAGAGACACACAGAGAGAGACACACAGAGACACACACAGAGAGACACACACAGAGACACACACAGAGAGACACACACACAGAGAGACACACACAGAGAGACACACAGAGACACACACACAGAGGCACACAGAGACATAGAGAGACAGAGAGAGACACACACAGAGACACACAGAGAGAGACACACACAGAGACACACACAGAGAGACACACACAGAGACACACACAGAGAGACACACACACAGACACACAGAGAGACAGAGAGAGACACACACAGAGAGACACACAGAGAGAGACACACACAGAGACACACAGAGAGACACACACACACACAGAGAGACACACAGAGAGACACACAGAGAGAGACACACACAGAGAGACACACAGAGAGATACACACAGAGACACACACAGAGACATACAGAGAGACACACATAGAGACACACACACAGAGACACACCGCACACAGACACACAGAGAGACACAGAGAGACACACACACAGAGACACACACACACAGACACACACAGAGACACACAGAGACACACACACTGAGACACACAGAGAGACACACACAGAGAGACACACACAGACACACACACACAGAGACACACACAGAGACACACACACTGAGACACACAGAGAGACACACACAGAGAGACACACACAGAGACACACAGAGACACACACAGAGAGACACAGAGAGAGACACACACACAGAGACACAGAGAGACACACACAGACACACACACAGACACACTGAGACACACAGAGAGACACACACACACAGAGACACACACACAGAGACACACCACACACTGAGACACACAGAGAGACACACACAGAGACACACACAGAGACACACAGAGAGACACACACACAAAGAGACACACACAGAGAGACACGCACAGAGACACACACACAGAGACACACAGAGAGACACACAGAGAGACAGACACACACAGAGGCACACACAGAGACACACACACACAGACACACACACAGACACACACACAGACACACACACACAGAGACACACACACAGACACACACACACAGACACACACACAGACAGACAGACACACAGAGAGACACACACAGACACACACACAGAGACACACACTGAGACACACAGAGAGACACACACACAGAGACACACACACAGAGACACACCACACACTGAGACACACAGAGAGACACACACAGAGACACACACAGAGACACACAGAGAGACACACACACAGAGAGACACACACAGAGAGACACACATAGAGACACACACACAGACACAGAGAGACACACAGAGAGACAGACACACACACAGAGACACACACAGAGAGACACACACAGACACACACACAGACACACACAGAGAGAGACACAGAGAGACACACAGAGAGACAGACACACACACAGAGACACACAGAGAGACACACACACAGACACACACACACACAGACACACACACACAGACACACACACACACAGAGACACACACACACACACAGACACACACACACACAGAGACACACACACACGGAGACACACACACACAGAGACACACACAGAGACACACACAGAGACACACACACAGACACACACACTCACACAGACACACACAGAGACACACACACAGACACACACAGACACACACAGAGAGACAGACACACACACACAGACACACACACAGACACACACACAGACACACACACAGACACACACAGATAGACACAGAGAGAGTGGAAGGCGTGGGCTAGAGGACACAACCACGCCAACTTCTATACATAACCTGCTTGTTTAAATATTGACAAATATAAATACGACCACTGTCATCTCACTGGGGAGAGGTGATGGGGGTGATGGTGGTGGGGGGGGGGTGATGGTGGGGGGGTGATGGTGGGGGGGGTGGTGGGGGTGATGGGGGTGATGGTGGGGGGGGTGATGGGGTGATGGTGGGGGTGATGGTTCATGAATTGAAGGGGGGAGACAGAGATCATTGCGTCCGCGGAGAGATGTGACCGGCAAAGACAAAGATCCCCCGTGTAGCCTCTAGCAGCCTGTAGGGGCAAGTGCTGTTAGTAGCGAGTAGCAGCAGCTACTTATGAACACACAAAGACAAAGATCCCCCGTGTAGCCTCTAGCAGACCGTAGGGGCAAGTGCTGTTAGTAGCGAGTAGCAGCAGCTACTTATGAACACACAAAGACAAAGATCCCCCGTGTAGCCTCTAGCAGCCTGTAGGGGCAAGTGCTGTTACTAGCGAGTAGCAGCAGCTACTTATGAACACACAAAGACAAAGATCCCCCGTGTAGCCTCTAGCAGACCGTAGGGGCAAGTGCTGTTAGTAGCGAGTAGCAGCAGCTACCTATGAACACACAAAGACAAAGGTCCCCCGTGTAGCCTCTAGCAGGGCTGTAGGGGCAAGTGCTGTTAGTAGCGAGTAGCAGCAGCTACCTATGAACACACAAAGACAAAGATCCCCCGTGTAGCCTCTAACAGACTGTAGGGGCAAGTGCTGTTAGTAGCGAGTAGCAGCAGCTACCTATGGCCTTGGTACACGAGGGGGTGTCCAGCAGCACCACGCCCGGCCGCCTTTGTCTCCCCAAGTGCTAATGTTTACTAAAGCTACACCAGGTAACTCATTTGAGGCTGAGTCGACCTAGGGGAGGCCCAGGTTTATCGGTTCAGGTGGTGGTGTTGGTGGCCCTGAGCGGGAATCGAACCCGGGTCACCCGAGTTCAGAGCGCGGCAGCGTGGCGCTAACCACTACACCCACCGCTCCTCACATCACCACCACCACCACCACACACACAGACACACACAGACACACACACACAGACACACACACACACACAGACACACACACACACAGACACACACACATCGTGGGGGTGGTTGCCTTGGCAGCGGCTCCAACACACACACAAATAACAACAACAGCAGCGGCAGTGCTGTCATGGATACAACTCGGGTACGGCTCGGGTACGGCTCGGGTATGGCTCGGGTACGGCTCGAGTACGGCTCGGGACTGGGTGGTGGGATGGGTGAGTGCTTGGGTGGGTGAATGAGTTGGTGAGTGGGTGAGTGGTTTGGTGAGCGGGTGGGTGAGTTGGTGAGTGGGTGGGTGAGTTGGTGAGTGGGTGGGTGAATAGGTTGGTGAGTGGGTGAATGGGTTGCTGAGTGGGTGAGTGTGTTGGTGTGTGGGTGGGTGAGTGGGTGAGTGGGTGGGTGAATGGGTTGGTGAGTGGGTGGGTGAGTTGGTGAGTGGGTGGGTGAGTTGGTGAGTGGGTGGGTGAATGGGTTGGTGAGTGGGTGAATGGGTTGGTGAGTGGGTGAGTGGGTGAGTGGGTGGGTGAGTGGGTGGGTGAATGGGTTGGTGAGTGGGTGGGTGAGTTGGTGAGTGGGTGGGTGAGTTGGTCAGTGGGTGGGTGAATGGGTTGGTGAGTGGGTGAGTGGGTGAGTTGGTGAGTGGGTGGGTGAGTGGGTGAGTGGGTGGGTGAGTTGGTGAGTGGGTGGGTGAATGGGTTGGTGAGTGGGTGAATGGGTTGGTGAGTGGGTGAGTGGGTGGGTGACTAGTTGAGTGAGTGGGTGACTAGGTGAGTGAGTGGGTGACTATGTGAGTGAGTGGGTGGGTGCGTGGGTTGATGAGTAGGTGTATAAGCGAGTGGGTGAGCGAGTGGGTGAGCGAGTGAGTGGGTGAGTGAGTAGGTGACCCACTGACTGAGTTACTGGGTGAGTGACTGGGTGAGTGACTGAGTGACTGGGTGAGTGACTGAGTGACTGGCTGAGTGACTGACTGAGTGGGTGACTGGGTGAGTGACTGAGTGACTGGGCGAGTGACTGAGTGACTGGCTGAGTGACTGACTGACTGAGTGACTGGGTGAGTGACTGAGTGACTGGCTGAGTGACTGACTGACTGAGTGACTGGGTGAGTGACTGAGTGACTGGGTGAGTGACTGAGTGACTGGCTGAGTGACTGACTGACTGAGTGACTGGGTGAGTGACTGACTGAGTGGGTGACTGAGTGAGTGACTGAGTGACTGGGCGAGTGACTGGGTGAGTGACTGAGTGACTGGGTGAGTGACTGAGTGACTGGCTGAGTGACTGACTGACTGAGTGACTGGGCGAGTGACTGGGTGAGTGACTGAGTGACTGGCTGAGTGGCTGACTGAGTGGGTGACTGGGTGAGTGACTGAGTGACTGGGCGAGTGACTGACTGGGTGAGTGACTGGGTGAGTGGGTGACTGAGTGGGTGACTGGGTGAGTGACTGAGTGACTGAGTGAGTGACTGGCTGAGTGACTGACTGAGTGACTGGGTGAGTTATTGAGTGACTGACTGAGTGACTGGGTGAGTGACTGAGTGACTGGGTGAGTGACTGAGTGACTGGCTGAGTGACTGACTGAGTGACTGGGTGAGTTATTGAGTGACTGGCTGAGTGACTGGCTGAGTGACTGAGTGACTGGGTGAGTTATTGAGTGACTGGCTGAGTGACTGACTGAGTGAGTGACTGAGTGACTGGGTGAGTGACTGGCTGAGTGACTGACTGAGTGACTGAGTGACTGGGTGAGTGACTGAGTGACTGACTGAGTGGGTGACTGAGTGAGTGACTGAGTGACTGGCTGAGTGACTGACTGAGTGAGTGACTGAGTGAGTGACTGAGTGACTGGGTGAGTGACTGGCTGAGTGACTGACTGAGTGGGTGACTGAGTGAGCGAGTGGCCCAGCGCTAATCAGACTTGGCGCGTCTCTCCGCCGCGCATTGCATCGGAGTTACAGCAGCTCCGAATGTCCTGCCAATCTCTATCTGCTGCTGCCCTACCGCGGCCACGTGCTCTGTGAGAGAACACTGCGACTCGCCCCAGAAGTGAGAGAGAGGGGGGGCGGGGAGATTGGGAGTTTGTTTGAAGCTTTCCGCTCTCTCCCCTCTCTCTCTCCTCTCTCTCTATCTACCCCCTCTCTTTCCATCTCTCTCTCTCCTGTCTCTCTCTCCTCTTTCTCTCTACCCCCCCTCTCTCTCTCCCCTCTCTCTCCTCTCTCTCTCTCCCCTCTCTATCTCTCTCCCCTCCCTCTCTCTACCCTCTCTCTCTCTCCCCTCTCTCTCTCCATCTCTCTCTCTCCTCTCTCTCTCTCCATCTCTCTCTCTCTCCTGTCTCTCTCTCCTCTTTCTCTCTACCCCCCTCTCTCTCTCCCCTCTCTCTCCTCTCTCTCTCTCCCCTCTCTATCTCTCTCCCCTCCCTCTCTCTTCCCTCTCTCTCTCTCCCCTCTCTCTCTCCATCTCTCTCTCTCCTCTCTCTCTCTCCATCTCTCTCTCCTCTCTCTCTCCATCTCTCTCTCCCCCCTCTCTCTCTCCTCTCTCTCTCCTCTCTCTCTCCCCTCTCTATCTCTCTCCCCTCCCTCTCTCTACCCTCTCTCTCTCCCCCCTCTCTCTCTCCCCTCTCTATCTCTACCCCCCCTCTCTCTCTCCCCTCTCTCTCTCCCTCTCTCTCTCTCCCTCTCTCTCTCTCCCCTCTCTCTCTCTCCCCTCTCGCTCCCCTCTCTCTCTCTCCGCGTGCCTCTATAAGGACAAGACGAGAGCCCTGCTCACACTCAGAATAGCATAGCGAGAGTGTCTGTGTGTCTGTGTGTGTGTCTGTGTGTCTGTGTGTGTGTGTCTGTGTGTGTGTGTGTCTGTGTGTCTGTGTGTCTGTGTGTGTGTCTGTGTCTGTGTGTGTGTCTGTGTGTCTGTGTGTCTGTGTGTGTGTCTGTGTGTGTGTGTCTGTGTGTGTGTGTCTGTGTGTGTGTGTCTGTGTGTGTGTGTGTCTGCTTTATTGACCTGGTCAAGGCCTATGATACCATCAGTAGGCCTGGGCTCTGGGTTGTTCTTCGTGCTTTTGGAGTACCTGACCCTCTGCTCACGATCATTGAGGACCTTCATGATGCGACAGGGATGTCCTCTGGCTCCCACATTATTTAACATCTATTTTGACCACGTAGTTCGTGAAGCCTTCAATAGCTGTACCGGGGGAATCTCCATATGGTACAGATATAATGGGAGGCTGATCGATGCCCGGGTGCGGTCAAGGGATGGCTCCCTATTGCTCAACCACGTTATGTATGCTGATGATTTAGTAATAGCTGCTCATTCAGAGGAGGAGTTGGAGACGCTGCTGCTGAGACTGGAGCGTGCCACTAAGAGGTGGGGCCTTACCATTCAGCCCCACCTAAAACTAAGCACCTGCCTGGGTATTTTGTACCATCGGACACTCCACCCCCACAACTCCCAATCGGTGATGGGGCAGTTGTGGAGCGAGTGGAGAGTTTCCCATACCTGGGCAGTGTGCTTATGACTGGCTCCAGTTTAACAGCAGAGGTCTCACTCCGAATCAGTCGAGCGGCAATATCTTTTCATCGGTTGCGTAGCACTGTGTGGAAGCTACCTGGTCTGTCGCTCTGCACGAAGCTTCAGGTCTTCTCGGCCACGGTAATTCCCTCCCTTCTCTACACTTGCGAAACGTGGACCCCCCTAATAGAACATCTTCGCCGGTTAGAAACATTTAGGCTGGCCTGCCTACGATCCATCCTGGGTTTAACCAGACTGGATTGTGTGAGGAGCTCACAAATCCTTGAAAGATCTGGGCAAGGTCCCATCGGTGAGCTCCTCCGGCAGGCAAGGCTGCTGATGGCTGGGTCATGTAGCCCGCATGCCCAGCCACCGCATGCCGAAACAGCTTTTGTTCGGCCGGATCGAGGGGGCTAAACGGGCGCGGCACGGGCTAGAGAAGAGATGGAGTGATGTGGTACAGGAGGACGTGGAGCTGAGTGGACTTGCCGATGACCTGTACCAGCGGTGTCAAGATCGGCCTCTGTGGAGGAGGCTCGTGAAGGATGCTACTGGGCAGTTGGAGGTAGTCGCCCTCCAACAACAACGGAGGGCGGAGGAGCGACGCTCACAACAACGAGCGGAGCGCCGGGTGGCTAAAGCACAGCAGGTTGCCACAGTAGGGGGCACAGGTGGTGCATCAGCCAGTCATCTCAGTCAGTCGACCCGTGGCACCAGCTGGGTCTGCCCCGTGACCTCCTGCTAGCGGGCGTTCGACACTTCACGTGGCCTCAGGGTGCACATAGCCTGGCACAAGCGTCGTGGTGACGTCACTGCCACTTAGTGGTGAATGGCGGTTGTTGTTGTTGTTGTGTGAGTGTGTGTCTCTGTGTGTGTGTCTGTGTGCGTGTCTGCGTGTCTGTGTGTGTGTATGTCTGTGTGTGTCTGTCTGTGTGTCTGTGTGTATGTGTGTGTCTGTCTGTCTGTATGTGTGTGTATGTGTGTCTGTGTGTCTGTGTGTGTCTGTGTCTGTGTATCACACACAGACACAAGCACGGGCAGTTTCCCTGCCCGCGATTGTCTCACCTGATGACGATCGCTTGCGTAGCGATCGAAACGTCACGTGATTTATTAATAATGCTCTACCCACGTGATGACTTTACCGGCAGAACCAATCAGTGTGGATTCGACGACGAACAGCCGTCACGTGCTCCCCACGGAGCGCATGATCATCATCATCATCCCGAGCTGATGATGAAAGTGTCGTTTCAACATTCTGTGCTTCACGTCTAATATAAAATAATAAAAAAATAAAATTAAAATCAGGCTGCCTAATGAAGGCCGTGTGATTGATTGTATTTTATTTCTAGCCACGTGACGACCTTACCGAACCTACCAACGTAGTTTGGGATTCCTGCAGAGACGAAATGCCTCAAATCCAGAACGTCAAAAATCCGTGTCGCGATTCTTCGCTCTGGGACGCGACTTAGGGGGTCGTCCCATAAATGACGTCAGGCGATTTTGTAGGATTTTTTTTTACCCACCCACCCCCCACCACCCACTCAAATGTGACGTCACAAAGCTCTGCCCCCTCCCCTTCCACCCCTCTCCCCTCCCCGCCGCCCCCCCAAAAAGTAAAACGCGTTTCAAATCGCTTTAAATTATTGTCGAATTTCAGTCACGTCCTTAACGTGGCGAATGCTGAGTTCGACGTTGTAGGTAGAAAGCATTGCCTAACAAGAGTCCATTCAATTAAGCAGACGCGTGTTTGTCTTTCATATTCATATGCTTAGCTCTTTCGGTAAAGTCACGTTGAAGGTTAAACAATAAAATAATACATTTTTTTAATATAATCTTAGCTCTTTCGGTAAAGTCACGTTGAAGGTTAAACAATAAAATAATAATTTGTTTTATATAATCTTAGCTCTTTCGGTAAAGTCACGTTGAAGGTTAAACAATAAAATAAAAAAATATATAGTCTTAGCTCTTTCGGTAAAGTCACGTTGAAGGTTAAACAATAAAATAATAAAATATATAATATATAAATATTTTATATTAAATATATTATATATAAATATTAAATATTTGAATGTATTATATATTTATATTTTTTTATTATTTTATTGTTTCCCTTCAACGTGACTTTACCGAAAGAGCTAAGAATATGGATTACTGCAGTCACGAAAAGCTTTAAATCAAAATAAAAAAAATATATATAAAACAATAAAAATTGTTTGTCTTAATTTATTCATAAAAGTTGCGCAATTTTGATGTGACGTCACATTCCTCAAACCCCGCCCCTCCCCTCGTCACAACTACGTCACAAATGTTTTTACCCCTCCCCCACACCCCCCCTAGGTGCGTGACGTCATTCATAGACTGCCCCCATTCGCTTGGGATTAGTGGCGGCGGTGGTGGTGGTGGTGTCTGTAACGAGCTGGGCGATTGACAACGCATGGGGATACAAAGGCGGCCGGGCGTGGTTTCATTTGCAATGTCTCACCGCGTGATCGATTTTGCAGCTCGTGATGGAGCGTCGAACGCAAGGGTTGGGAGCTTCAAGGACGCGAATTTAGCTTCGGACGGGCACCCATGAAATTGTTCTCTTTGGAAGGTGACACGCGGACCTGGAGCCATTGTTAAGTTCGATGAATGAACCACTGGGCAACCTCATTTGCCGGTAACAAAATGTGATCATTGGTTTTTTTTTAACCCCCTTTTATCTGGCAACAAACCTGACGCCTTTTTATTTTTTATATATAAGGAGTCGTGTTTACATTGACCACAATACCTGCGGTCGGAACGCAAACATAAAAACAACAAACTCTGATAATGTATGTGGCACTGTCCTTGAAGTTGATTGGTCCACACCCGAGACAGCTTTTCTTAGAGCCCAGCTGTCTCGGGTGTGGACCAATCAAATTCAAGGACAGTGCATATTATCAGCGTTGTCTTTTTTGTTTGCATTCTGACTGCTTGTGTTGTGGTTTTTGCAAACATGATGCCTTGAATAAAGGTGTCAGTTTTTGTGCCAGTTAAAAGGGTAAAACCTATTCCTACCTCTGATAATGTATGTGGCACTGTCCTTGAAGTTGATTGGTCCACACCCGAGACGGCTTTTCTTTAGAGGCCTTAAGTCTCACGTGGGTGTTGGACCAGAAGACGCCAAAAGGCGTCGCACAACTCAAAGACGATGGCACCATCAGAGTAAGAGAGCTCGGGGTCAAGCATTTACACCACTGGGAAACCTCATTTGCCGGTAACAAAATATGATAATTGGTTTTTTACCCTTTTATCTGGCAACAAAACTGACGCCTTTTTATTTTTTATATATAAGGAGTCGTGTTTACATTGACCACAATACCTGCGGTCGAAACGCAAACAAAAAAATAACCACAACAAACTCTGATAATGTATGTGGCACTGTCCTTGAAGTTGATTGGTCCACACCCGAGACGGCTTTTCTTTAGAGGCCTTAAGTCTCACGTGGGTGTTGGACCAGAAGACGCCAAAAGGCGTCACACAACTCAAAGGCAATGGCACCATCAGGTATTGTGGTCAATGTAAACACGACTCCTTGTACAACATAAAAAGGCGTCAGTTTTGTTGCCAGATTAAAGGGTAACAAAAACCAATTATCATATTTTGTTACCGGCAAATGAGGTTTCCCAGTGGTGTAAATGCTTGATCCCGAGCTCTCTTACTCTGATGGTACCATCGTCTTTGAGTTGTGTGACGCCTTTTGGCGTCTTCTGGTCCAACACCCACGTGAGACTTAAGGCCTCTAAAGAAAAGCCGTCTCGGGTGTGGACCAATCAATTTCAAGGACAGTCCCACATACATTATCAGAGGTGTTATTGTTTTTATGTTTGCGTTCCGACCGCAGGTATTGTGGTCAATGTAAACACGACTCTTTGTAAAAAAAGGCGTCAGTTTTCTTGCCAGATAAAAGGGTAAAAAACCAATTATCATATTTTGTTACCGGCAAATGAGGTTTCCAATGGTGTAAATGCTTGACCCCGAGCTCTCTTACTCTGATGGTGCCATCGTCTTTGAGTTGTGTGACGCCTTTTGGCGTCTTCTGGTCCAACACCCACGTGAGACTTAAGGCCTCTAAAGAAAAGCCGTCTCGGGTGTGGACCAATCAACTTCAAGGACAGTGCCACATACATTATCAGAGTTTGTTGTTGTTTTTATGTTTGCGTTCCGACCGCAGGTATTGTGGTCAATGTAAACACGACTCCTTGTAAAAAAGGCGTCAGTTTTCTTGCCAGATAAAAGGGTAAAAAACCAATTATCATATTTTGTTACCGGCAAATGAGGTTTCCAATGGTGTAAATGCTTGACCCCGAGCTCTCATACTCTGATGGTGCCATCGTCTTTGAGTTGTGTGACGCCTTTTGGCGTCTTCTGGTCCAACACCCACGTGAGACTTAAGGCCTCTAAAGAAAAGCCGTCTCGGGTGTGGACCAATCAACTTCAAGGACAGTGCCACATACATTATCAGAGTTTGTTGTGGTTATTTTGTTTGCGTTCCGACCGCAGGTATTGTGGTCAATGTAAACACGACTCTTTGTAAAAAAAGGCGTCAGTTTTCTTGCCAGATAAAAGGGTAAAAAACCAATTATCATATTTTGTTACCGGCAAATGAGGTTTCCAATGGAGTAAATGCTTGACCCCGAGCTCTCATACTCTGATGGTGCCATCGTCTTTGAGTTGTGTGACGCCTTTTGGCGTCTTCTGGTCCAACACCCACGTGAGACTTAAGGGCTCTAAAGAAAAGCCGTCTCGGGTGTGGACCAATCAACTTCAAGGACAGTGCCACATACATTATCAGAGTTTGTTGTAAAAAAAAAAGGCGTCAGTATTGTTGCCAGATAAAAGGGTAAAAAAATTCAATGAATGAAGTTATACTAATAATGATCATAATAATAATTAACAAAAAAAAGACCTATTCCGATAAGCGAGCCTAATTGGACTTTTCACATCGCGGGAAAAAAATATCACAGCCTTTGCGATGTGGCTAATCGCGTTGTTTCAAATCGCGATTAATCGATTATGATGTCGATTTTGATATCGATTAATCGTTCAGCGCTTCGCACGGACGCGCTGCTGCTGCTGCTGCTACTGACTGCACTTGCCCCAAAAATCAGCCCGCGGTGGCGGCTACCTGGGGGACCTTTGCCTTTTTTTTCGTGCCGCTGCGCGTAACGCGACACCCCATCCCACAGGGAGGTGGAGGGATAAATCGGACACTGAGCGGGCCGGTTAGTGTCACGGTGAGTGTGTGTGTGTATATACACAGCCCACACACACACAGCCTTCACAAACACACTGCCCACACACACAGGCAGGCAGGGAGGGAGGGTGGACGCGTCTACGCAGGAGACAAACGCACCAGGAGAGCCTGTGTCGACAATCCAAGAGTGCCCCCCGTGCACAGGGATAGCAGTCGACTTTGCAGGAGTTGGGGTGAGTGGGTGGGTGGGTGAGTGGGTGGGTGGGTGGGTGAGTGGGTGGGTGGGTGGGTGAGTGGGTGAGTGGGTGGGTGAGTTGGTGAGTGGGTGGGTGCGTGGGTGAGTGGGTGGGTGAGTGGGTGAGTGGGTGGGTGAGTGGGTGAGTGGGTGGGTGAGTGGGTGCGTGGGTGAGTGGGTGGGTGAGTGAGTGGGTGAGTGAGTGGGTGAGTGGGTGGGTGAATGAGTGGGTGAGTGGATGGGTGAATGAGTGGGTGCGTGGGTGAGTGGGTGCGTGGGTGAGTGGATGGGTGAGTGGGTGAGTGGGTGGGTGGGTGAGTGGATGGGTGGGTGAGTGGGTGGGTGAGTGGATGGGTGGGTGAGTGGGTGGGTGAATGAGTGGGTGAGTGGGTGCGTGGGTGAGTGGGTGGGTGAGTGAGTGCGTGGGTGAGTGAGTGATAGGGTGAGTGGTTGCGTGGGTGAGTAAATGAGTGCGTAGGTGAGTGGATGGGTAAGTGAGTCTAGGGTGCAGTGTTGAGTCTATGGGCAGTGTGGAGTCTATGGGCAATGTTGAGTCTATGGGCAGTGTTGAGTCTATGGGCAGTATTGAGTCTATGGATAGTGTTGAGTCTATGGGCAGTGTTGAGTCTATGGGCAGTGTTGAGTTTATGGGCAGTGTTGAGTCTATGGGCAGTGTTGAGTCTATGGGCAGTGTTGAGTCTATGGGCAGTGTTGAGTCTATGGTGCAGTGTCGAGTCTATGGTGCAGTGTTGAGTCTATGGTGCAGTGTTGAGTTTATGGGCAGTGTTGAGTCTATGGGGCAGTGTTGAGTCTATGGTGCAGTGTTGAGTCCACGGGCAGTGTTGAGTCTATGGGCAGTGTTGAGGCTATGGTGCAGTGTTGAGTCTATGGTGCAGTGTTGAGTGTATGGGCAGTGTTGAGTCTACGGTGCAGTGTTGAGTCTATGGTGTAGTGATGAGTCTATGGTGCAGTGTTGAGTCTATGGTGCAGTATTGAGTCTATGCTGCAGTGTTGAGTCTATGGTGTAGTGTTGAGTCTATGGTGCAGTGTTGAGTCTATGGTGCAGTGTTGAGTCTATGGTGCAGTGTTGGGGCTATGGTGCAGTGTTGAGTCTATGGTGAAGTGCTGAGTCTATGGTGCAGTGTTGGGGCTATGGTGCAGTGTTGAGTCTATGGTGCAGTGTTGAGTCTATGGGCAGTGTTGAGTCTATGGTGCAGTGTTGAGTCTATGGTGCAGTGTTTAGACTATGGGGCAGTGTTGATTCTATTGTCCAGTGTTTAGTCTCTCGTGCAGTGTTGAGTCTGTGGGCAGTGTTGAGTCTATGGGCAGTGTTGAGTCTATGGTGCAGTGTTGAGTCTATGGTGCAGTGTTGAGTCTATGGGCAGTGTTGAGACTATGTTCAGTGTTGAGTCTATGGGCAGTGTTGAGTCTATGGGCAGTGTTGAGTCTATGGGCAGTGTTGAATCTATGGGTAGTGTTGAGTCTATGGGCAGTGTTGAGTCTGTGGGCAGTGTTGAGTCTATGGGCAGTGTTGAGTCTATGGGCAATTTTGATTCTATGGTGGAGTGTTGAGTCTATGGGCAGTGTTGAGTCCATGGGCAGTGTTGAGTCTATGGGCAGTATTGAGTCTATGGTGCAGTGTTGAGTCTATCGTGCAGTGTTGAGTCTATGGATAGTGTTGAGTCTATGGTACAGTCTTGAGTCTATGGTTCAGTGTTGAGTCTATGGGCAGTGTTGAGTCTATGGACAGTGTTGAGAGTATGGTGCAGTGTTGAGTCTATGGTGCAGTGTTGAGTCTATGGGCAGTGTTAGTCTAGGGGCAGTGTTGAGTGTATGGTGCAGTGTTGAATCTATGGTGCAGTGTTGAGTCTAGGGTGCAGTGTTGAATCTATGGTGCAGTGTTGAGTCTATGGTGTAGTGTTGAGTCTATGGTGCAGTGTTGAGTCTATGGTGTAGTGTTGAGTCTATGGTGCAGTGTTGAGTCTATGGTGTAGTGTTGAGTCTATGGTGCAGTGTTGAATCTGTGGTGCAGTGTTGAGTCTGTGGACAGTGTTGAGTCTTTGGGCAGTGTTGAGTCTATGGTGCAGTGTCGAGTCTATGGGCAATGTTGAGACTATGGGCATTGTTGAGTCTATGGGCAGTGTTGAGTCTATGGTGCAGTGTTGAGTCTATGGGCAGTATTGAGTCTATGGGCAGTGTTGAGTCTATGGTGCAGTGTCGAGTCTATGGTGCAATGTTGAGTCTATGGTGCAGTGTTGAGTCTATGGGCAGTGTTGAGTCTATGGGGCAGTGTTGAGTCTATGGTGCAGTGTTGAATCTACGGGCAGTGTTGAGTCTATGGGCAGTGTTGAAGCTATGGTGCAGTGTTGAGTCTATGGTGCAGTGTTGAGTGTATGGGCAGTGTTGAGTCTACGGTGCAGTGTTGAGTCTATGGTGTAGTGATGAGTCTATGGTGCAGTGTTGAGTCTATGGTGCAGTGTTGAGTCTATCGTGCAGTGTTGAGTCTATGGTGCAGTGTGGAGTCTATGGTGTAGTGTTGAGTCTATGGTGCAGTGTTGAGTCTATGGTGCAGTGTTGAGTCTATGGTGCAGTGTTGGGGCTATGGTGCAGTGTTGAGTCTATGGTGAAGTGCTGAGTCTATGGTGCAGTGTTGGGGCTATGGTGCAGTGTTGAGTCTATGGTGCAGTGTTGAGTCTATGGTGTAGTGTTGAGTCTATGGTGCAGTGTTGAGTCTATGGTGTAGTGTTGAGTCTATGGTGCAGTGTTGAGTCTATGGGTCGTGCTGAGTCTATGGGCAGTGTTGAGTCTGTGGGCAGTGTTGAGTATATGGGCAGTGTTGAGTCTATGGTGCAGTGTTGAGTCTATGGTGCAGTGTTGAGTCTATGGTGCAGTGTTGAGTCAATGGGCAGTGTTGAGTCTATGGTGCAGTGTTGAGTCTATGGGTCGTGTTGAGTCTATGGGCAGTGTTGAGTCTATGGGCAGTGTTGAGTCTATGGGCAGTGTTGAGTCTATGGGCAATTTTGATTCTATGGTGGAGTGTTGAGTCTATGGGCAGTGTTGAGTCCATGGGCAGTGTTGAGTCTATGGGCAGTATTGAGTCTATGGTGCAGTGTTGAGTCTATGGTACTGTGTTGAGTCTATGGTACAGTCTTGAGTCTATGGTTCAGTGTTGAGTCTATGGGCAGTGTTGAGTCTATGGACAGTGTTGAGTCTATGGTGCAGTGTTGAGTCTATGGGCAGTGTTAGTCTAGGGGCAGTGTTGAGTCTATGGTGCAGTGTTGAATCTATGGTGCAGTGTTGAGTTTATGGTGCAGTGTTGAATCTATGGTGCAGTGTTGAGTCTATGGTGTAGTGTTGAGTCTATGGTGCAGTGTTGAGTCTATGGTGTAGTGTTGAGTCTATGGTGCAGTGTTGAGTCTATGGTGTAGTGTTGAGTCTTTGGGCAGTGTTGAGTCTATGGTGCAGTGTTGAGTCTATGGGCAGTGTTGAGTCTATGGGCAGTGTTGAGTCTATGGGCAGTGTTGAGTCTATGGTGCAGTGTTGAGTCTTTGGGCAGTGTTGAGTCTATGTTGCACTGTTGGGGCTATGGTGCAGTGTTGAATCTATGTTGCAGTGCTGAGTCTATGGTGCAGTGTTGAGTCTATGGTGCAGTGTTGAGTCTATGGGCAGTGTTGAGTCTATGGTGCAGTGTTGAGTATATGGGCAGTGTTGAGTCTATGGGCAGTGTTGAGTCTATGGTGCAGTGTTGAGTCTATGGTGCAGTACTCATTGTTTTTTTCGGTAAAGTCACGTCTGTAGAAAATGATATCAAAATAATAAATCACGACGTTTCGAACGCAACACAAGCGATCATCATCAGGTGCAAAACAAATAGTGAGAGAGCACATAGGGGGTCATCGTGTACGTAGCACATAGCGAACGTTAAACTGTACGGGAGGCAAACACAACGAGAGGACGAGAGACGAGAAACTCAACAAACCTCAGAAAAAATAACGAGATGCAAAAACCAGTCAGGCCAACAGCAACAGTTAGACACTGACCTGGTCAACCGCGAATTTCACAAGACTGCTAAATTTCGTGTTCGTCCTCTGGCTTGAACAAACCAGCGTAGACAGAGTGAACAAATACGAGGCACAAGGTAGCAGAGACACACACACACATGGGGAAGAACATCCAAGGAAAGATATATTGTGCAGCACAGATGGACAACCAGAGTAACACCACACCAACACACACACACACAAGGACTGGAGTGATGACGTTCAGAGACTTAAAATAAGCTGCACAGGTGGAGGGGGGTGGGAGATGGTTACAGACAATGGGAACCCACGCGCAGAGAGAGAGAGAGAGCACATGGATGAGTAAACAACCCGGATAGCAATAGGTGCTGAAATAAGTTGCAGAGGTTTAGGGAGGGGGATGGGTTTAAGACAATGAGATCCCACGCGGGGTGTGATCGACGAGTAAACATCGCGGACAACAACGGAGGAAGAAACTGAAACAGAGACTCAGACCAACGGCGAACATATCCCAGAGCACGTTGAAGTTACGTAGAGACGCATAGGAAAGCTAGACAACACAGGGCACAACACGTTAAGGGCAGAATCGTTAAGGTGACCTTCCCGTAGAGGTGGATGAATATAGAATTGTAGCTTGCGTGACTGCATACATTACTATACTATACAGCTTATATTTTTTTATTGTTTTTTATATATTTTATTATTTTGTTGTTTCCCTTCAACGTGACCTTACCGAAAGGACTAAGCATAAACAGCTTATTTTAAGTCTCTGAACGTCATCTCTCCGGTCCTTTTGTGTGTGTGTGTTGGTGTGGTGTTACTCTGGTTGTCCATGTGTACTACCCAATATATCTTTCCTTGGATGTTCTTCCCCATGTGTGTGTGTGTCTCTGCTACCTTGTGCCTCGTATTTGTTCACTCTGGCTACGCTGGTTTGTTCAAGCCAGAGGATGAGCACGAAACTGAGCAGTCTTCTGAAATTCGTGGTTGACCAGGTCAGTGTCTAACTGTTGCTGTTGGCCTGACTGGTTTTTGCATCGCGTTATTTTTTCTGAGGTTTGTTGAGTTTCTCGTCTCTCGTCTACCTGTTGTGTTTGCCTCCCGTACAGTTTAACGTTCGCTATGAGCTACGTACACGATGTCCCCCTATGTGCTCCCTCACTATTCGTTTTGCACCTGATGATGATCGCTTGTGTTGCGTTCGAAACGTCGTGATTTATTATTTTGATATACATTTCTACATACGTGACTTTACCGAAAAAAACAATGAGTATAGTAATGTATGCAGTCACGAAAGCTTTAATTATATGGTGCAGTGTTGAGTCTATGGTGCAGTGTTGAGTATATGGGAATTGTTGAGGCTATGGTGCAGTGTTGAGTCTATGGTGCAGTGTTGAGTCTGTGGACAGTGTTGAGTCTATGGTGCATGGTTGAGTCTATGGGTAGTGTTGAGTCTATGGTGCAGTGTTGAGTCTATGGTGCAGTGTTGAGTCAATGGGGCAGTGTTGAGTCTATGGGCAGTGTTGAGTCTATGGTGCAGTGTTGAGTATATGGGAATTGTTGAGGCTATGGTGCAGTGTTGAGTCTATGGTGCAGTGTTGAGTCTGTGGACAGTGTTGAGTCTATGGTGCAGTGTTGAGTCTATGGTGGAGTGTTGAGTCTATGGTGCAGTGTTGAGTTTATGGAAGAATGTTGAGTCTATGGGCAGTGTTGTGTCTATGGTGCAGTGTTGAGTATATGGGAATTGTTGAGTCTCTGGTGCAGTGTTGAGTCTATGGTGCAGTGTTGAGTCTATGGTGCAGTGTTGAGTCTATGGTGCAGTGTTGAGTCTATGGTGCAGTGTTGAGTCTATGGGTAGTGTTGAGTCTATGGTGCAGTGTTGAGTCTATGGGTAGTGTTGAGTCTATGGGTAGTGTTGAGTCTATGGACAGTGTTGCGTCTATGGTGCAGTGTTGAGTCTATGGTGCAGTGTTGAATCTATAGTGCAATGTTGAGTCTATGGTGCAGTGTTGAGTCTATGGGCAGTGTTGAGTCTATGGTACAGTGTTGAGTCTATGGTACAGTGTTGAGTCTATGGGTAGTGTTGAGTCTATGATGCCGTGTTGAGTATATTTTGCAGTGTTGAGTGTATGGTGCATGTTGAATCTATGGTGCAGTGTTGAGTCTATGGTGCAGTGTTGAGTCTATGGGCAGTGTTGAGTCTATGGGCAGTGTTGAGTCTATGGTGCAGTGTCGAGTCTATGGGCAGTGTTGAGTCTATGGGCAGTGTTGAGTCAATGGTGCAGTGTTGAGTCTATGGTGCAGTGTCGAGTCTATGGGCAGTGTTTAGTCTATGGGGCAGTGTTGAGTCTATGGTCCAGTGTTGAGTCTATGGTGCAGTGTTGAGTCTATGGAGCAGTGTTGAGTCTATGGGCAGTGTTGAGTCTATGGGCAGTGTTTAGTCTATCGTGCAGTGTTGAGTCTATGGTGCAGTGTTGAGTCTACGGTGCAGTGTTGAGTCTATGGTGCAGTGTTGAGTCTATGGACAGTGTTGCGTCTATGGTGCAGTGTTGAGTCTATCGTGCAGTGTTGAATCTATAGTGCAATGTTGAGTCTATGGTGCAGTGTTGAGTCTATGGGCAGTGTTGAGTCTATGGTACAGTGTTGAGTCTATGGTACAGTGTTGAGTCTATGGGTAGTGTTGAGTCTATGATGCCGTGTTGAGTATATTTTGCAGTGTTGAGTGTATGGTGCATGTTGAATTTATGGTGCAGTGTTGAGTCTATGGTGCAGTGTCGAGTCTATGGGCAGTGTTTAGTCTATGGGCAGTGTTGAGTCTATGGTGCAGTGTTGAGTCTATGGTGCAGTGTTGAGTCTATGGAGCAGTGTTGAGTCTATGGGCAGTGTTGAGTCTATGGGCAGTGTTTAGTCTATCGTGCAGTGTTGAGTCTATGGTGCAGTGTTGAGTCTATGGTGCAGTGTTGAGTCTATGGTGCAGTGTTGAGTCTATGGGCAGTGTTGAGTCAATGGTGCAGTGTTGAGTCTACGGTGCAGTGTTGAGTCTATGGTGCAGTGTTGAATCTATAGTGCAATGTTGAGTCTATGGTGCAGTGTTGAGTCTATGGGCAGTGTTGAGTCTATGGTACAGTGTTGAGTCTATGGTACAGTGTTGAGTCTATGGGTAGTGTTGAGTCTATGATGCCGTGTTGAGTATATTTTGCAGTGTTGAGTGTATGGTGCATGTTGAATCTATGGTGCAGTGTTGAGTCTATGGTGCAGTGTTGAGTCTATGGGCAGTGTTGAGTCTATGGGCAGTGTTGAGTCTATGGTGCAGTGTCGAGTCTATGGGCAGTGTTGAGTCTATGGGCAGTGTTGAGTCAATGGTGCAGTGTTGAGTCTATGGTGCAGTGTCGAGTCTATGGGCAGTGTTTAGTCTATGGGGCAGTGTTGAGTCTATGGTCCAGTGTTGAGTCTATGGTACAGTGTTGAGTCTATGGTACAGTGTTGAGTCTATGGGTAGTGTTGAGTCTATGATGCCGTGTTGAGTATATTTTGCAGTGTTGAGTGTATGGTGCAGTGTTGAATCTATGGTGCAGTGTTGAGTCTATGGTGCAGTGTTGAGTCTATGGGCAGTGTTGAGTCTATGGGCAGTGTTGAGTCTATGGTGCAGTGTCGAGTCTATGGGCAGTGTTGAGTCTATGGGCAGTGTTGAGTCAATGGTGCAGTGTTGAGTCTATGGTGCAGTGTCGAGTCTATGGGCAGTGTTTAGTCTATGGTGCAGTGTTGAGTCTATGGTCCAGTGTTGAGTCTATGGTGCAGTGTTGAGTCTATGGAGCAGTGTTGAGTCTATGGGCAGTGTTGAGTCTATGGGCAGTGTTTAGTCTATCGTGCAGTGTTGAGTCTATGGTGCAGTGTTGAGTCTACGGTGCAGTGTTGAGTCTATGGTGCAGTGTTGAGTCTATGGACAGTGTTGCGTCTATGGTGCAGTGTTGAGTCTATGGTGCAGTGTTGAATCTATAGTGCAATGTTGAGTCTATGGTGCAGTGTTGAGTCTATGGGCAGTGTTGAGTCTATGGTACAGTGTTGAGTCTATGGTACAGTGTTGAGTCTATGGGTAGTGTTGAGTCTATGATGCCGTGTTGAGTATATGTTGCAGTGTTGAGTGTATGGTGCAGTGTTGAATTCTATGGTGCAGTGTTGAGTCTATGGTGCAGTGTTGAGTCTATGGGCAGTGTTGAGTCTATGGGCAGTGTTGAGTCTATGGTCAGTGTTGAGTCTATGGTGCAGTGTTGAGTCTATGGTACAGTGTTGAGTCTATGGTGCAGTGTTGAGTCTATGGGCAGTGTTTAGTCTATCGTGCAGTGTTGAGTCTATGGTGCAGTGTTGAGTCTATGGTGCAGTGTTGAGTCTATGGTGCAGTGTTGAGTCTATGGAGCAGTGTTGAGTCTATGGGCAGTTTTGAGTCTATGGGCAGTGTTGAGTCTATAGTGCAGTGTTGAGTCTATGGTGCAGTGTTGAGTCTACGGTGCAGTGTTGAGTCTATGGTGCAGTGTTGAGTCTATGGGCAGTGTTGAGTCAATGGTCCAGTGTTGAGTCTATGGTGCAGTGTTGAGTCTATGGTGCAGTGTTGAGTCTATGGGTAGTGTTGAGTCTATGGGTAGTGTTGAGTCTATGGACAGTGTTGCGTCTATGGTGCAGTGTTGAGTCTATGGTGCAGTGTTGAATCTATAGTGCAATGTTGAGTCTATGGTGCAGTGTTGAATCTATGGGCAGTGTTGAGTCTATGGTACAGTGTTGAGTCTATGGTACAGTGTTGAGTCTATGGGTAGTGTTGAGTCTATGATGCCGTGTTGAGTATATTTTGCAGTGTTGAGTGTATGGTGCATGTTGAATCTATGGTGCAGTGTTGAGTCTATGGTGCAGTGTTGAGTCTATGGGCAGTGTTGAGTCTATGGGCAGTGTTGAGTCTATGGTGCAGTGTCGAGTCTATGGGCAGTGTTGAGTCTATGGGCAGTGTTGAGTCAATGGTGCAGTGTTGAGTCTATGGTGCAGTGTCGAGTCTATGGGCAGTGTTTAGTCTATGGGGCAGTGTTGAGTCTATGGTCCAGTGTTGAGTCTATGGTGCAGTGTTGAGTCTATGGAGCAGTGTTGAGTCTATGGGCAGTGTTGAGTCTATGGGCAGTGTTTAGTCTATCGTGCAGTGTTGAGTCTATGGTGCAGTGTTGAGTCTACGGTGCAGTGTTGAGTCTATGGTGCAGTGTTGAGTCTATGGACAGTGTTGCGTCTATGGTGCAGTGTTGAGTCTATGGTGCAGTGTTGAATCTATAGTGCAATGTTGAGTCTATGGTGCAGTGTTGAGTCTATGGGCAGTGTTGAGTCTATGGTACAGTGTTGAGTCTATGGTACAGTGTTGAGTCTATGGGTAGTGTTGAGTCTATGATGCCGTGTTGAGTATATTTTGCAGTGTTGACTGTATGGTGCATGTTGAATCTATGGTGCAGTGTTGAGTCTATGGTGCAGTGTTGAGTCTATGGGCAGTGTTGAGTCTATGGGCAGTGTTGAGTCTATGGTGCAGTGTCGAGTCTATGGGCAGTGTTGAGTCTATGGGCAGTGTTGAGTCAATGGTGCAGTGTTGAGTCTATGGTGCAGTGTCGAGTCTATGGGCAGTGTTTAGTCTATGGGGCAGTGTTGAGTCTATGGTCCAGTGTTGAGTCTATGGTGCAGTGTTGAGTCTATGGAGCAGTGTTGAGTCTATGGGCAGTGTTGAGTCTATGGGCAGTGTTTAGTCTATCGTGCAGTGTTGAGTCTATGGTGCAGTGTTGAGTCTATGGTGCAGTGTTGAGTCTATGGTGCAGTGTTGAGTCTATGGGCAGTGTTGAGTCAATGGTGCAGTGTTGAGTCTACGGTGCAGTGTTGAGTCTATGGTGCAGTGTTGAGTCTATGGAGCAGTGTTGAGTCTATGGGCAGTTTTGAGTCTATGGGCAGTGTTGAGTCTATAGTGCAGTGTTGAGTCTATGGTGCAGTGTTGAGTCTACGGTGCAGTGTTGAGTCTATGGTGCAGTGTTGAGTCTATGGGCAGTGTTGAGTCAATGGTGCAGTGTTGAGTCTATGGTGCAGTGTTGAGTCTATGGTGCAGTGTTGAGTCTATGGGTAGTGTTGAGTCTATGGGTAGTGTTGAGTCTATGGACAGTTTTGCGTCTATGGTGCAGTGTTGAGTCTATGGTGCAGTGTTGAATCTATAGTGCAATGTTGAGTCTATGGTGCAGTGTTGAGTCTATGGGCAGTGTTGAGTCTATGGTACAGTGTTGAGTCTATGGTACAGTGTTGAGTCTATGGGTAGTGTTGAGTCTATGATGCCGTGTTGAGTATATTTTGCAGTGTTGAGTGTATGGTGCATGTTGAATCTATGGTGCAGTGTTGAGTCTATGGTGTAGTGTTGAATCTATGGGCAGTGTTGAGTCTATGGGCAGTGTTGAGTCTATGGTGCAGTGTCGAGTCTATGGGCAGTGTTGAGTCTATGGGCAGTGTTGAGTCAATGGTGCAGTGTTGAATCTATGGTGCAGTGTCGAGTCTATGGGCAGTGTTTAGTCTATGGGGCAGTGTTGAGTCTATGGTCCAGTGTTGAGTCTATGGTGCAGTGTTGAGTCTATGGAGCAGTGTTGAGTCTATGGGCAGTGTTGAGTCTATGGGCAGTGTTTAGTCTATCGTGCAGTGTTGAGTCTATGGTGCAGTGTTGAGTCTATGGAGCAGTGTTGAGTCTATGGTGCAGTGTTGAGTCTATGGACAGTGTTGCGTCTATGGTGCAGTGTTGAGTCTATGGTGCAGTGTTGAATCTATAGTGCAATGTTGAGTCTATGGTGTCTTGTTGAGTCTATGGGCAGTGTTGAGTCTATGGTACAGTGTTGAGTCTATGGTACAGTGTTGAGTCTATGGGTAGTGTTGAGTCTATGATGCCGTGTTGAGTATATTTTGCAGTGTTGACTGTATGGTGCATGTTGAATCTATGGTGCAGTGTTGAGTCTATGGTGCAGTGTTGAGTCTATGGGCAGTGTTGAGTCTATGGGCAGTGTTGAGTCTATGGTGCAGTGTCGAGTCTATGGGCAGTGTTGAGTCTATGGGCAGTGCTGAGTCAATGGTGCAGTGTTGAGTCTATGGTGCAGTGTCGAGTCTATGGGCAGTGTTTAGTCTATGGGGCAGTGTTGAGTCTATGGTCCAGTGTTGAGTCTATGGTGCAGTGTTGAGTCTACTGTGCAGTGTTGAGTCTATGGTGCAGTGTTGAGTCTATGGGCAGTGTTGAGTCTATGGTGCAGTGTTGAGTCTATGGTGCAGTGTTGAGTCTATGGTGCAGTGTTGAGTCTATGGGTCAGTGTTGAGTCTATGGGTAGTGTTGAGTCTATGGACAGTGTTGAGTCTATGGTGCAGTGTTGAGTCTATGGTGCAGTGTTGAGTCTACGGTGCAGTGTTGAGTCTATGGTGCAGTGTTGAGTCTATGGGCAGTGTTGAGTCTATGGTACAGTGTTGAGTCTATGGTACAGTGTTGAGTCTATGGGTAGTGTTGAGTCTATGATGCCGTGTTGAGTATATTTTGCAGTGTTGAGTGTATGGTGCAGTGTTGAGTCTATGGTGCAGTGTTGAGTCTATGGTGCAGTGTTGAGTCTATGGGCAGTGTTGAGTCTATGGGCAGTGTTGAGTCTATGGTGCAGTGTCGAGTCTATGGGCAGTGTTGAGTCTATGGGCAGTGTTGAGTCAATGGTGCAGTGTTGAGTCTATGGTGCAGTGTCGAGTCTATGGGCAGTGTTTAGTCTATGGGGCAGTGTTGAGTCTATGGTGCAGTGTTGAGTCTATGGTGCAGTGTTGAGTCTATGGTGCAGTGTTGAGTCTATGGTGCAGTGTTGAGTCTATGGTGCAGTGTTGAGTCTATGGTGCAGTGTTGAGTCTATGGTGCAGTGTTGAGTCTATGGGCAGTGTTGAGTCTATGGGCAGTGTTGAGTCTATGGGCAGTGTTGAGTCTATGGTGCAGTGTTGAGTCTATGGTGCAGTGTTGAGTCTATGGTGCAGTGTTGAGTCTATGGGCAGTGTTGAGTCTATGGTGCAGTGTTGAGTCTATGGTGCAGTGTTGAGTCTATGGTGCAGTGTTGAGTCTATGGTGCAGTGTTGAGTCTATGGGCAGTGTTGAGTCTATGGGCAGTGTTGAGTCTATGGTGCAGTGTTGAGTCTATGGTGCAGTGTTGAGTCTATAATGCAGTGTTGAGTCTATGGTGCAGTGTTGAGTCTATGGGCAGTGTTGAGTCTATGGTA
>NW_022639257.1:0-80895 GCF_010993605.1 Petromyzon marinus
GCCTATTTAATAGGCCTATCTAATAAGTCTAAGTTGCAGAAATAAGCATATTTCATAAGCCTATTTAATGAGCCTAAGTTGCTGAAATGTCTATTTAATAAGTCGATTTAATAAGTCTAAGTTGCTAAAATAATCCTATTTAATAAGGCTATTTAATAAGCCTAAGTTGATAAAATAAGCCTATTTAATAAGGCTATTTAATGAGCCTAAGTTGCTGAAATAAGCCTATTTAATAAGCCGAAGTTCCTGAACTAAGCCTATTTAAAAAGGTATATTTAGTAAGTCTAAGTTGCTGAAATAAACCTATTTAAAATGCTACTTAATAAGCCTAAGTTGCTGAAATAGACCTGTTTAATAAGGCTATTTAATAAGCATAAGTTGCTGAAATAAGCCTATTTAATAAGCCTAAGTTGCTGAAATAAGCCTATTTAATAACGCTATTTAATAAGTCTAAGTTGCTGAAATAAACCTATTTAAAAAGCCTAAGTTGCTCAAATAAGCCTATTTAATGAGGCTATTTAATAAGTCTATTTAATAAGCCTATTTAATACGCCTATTTATAAGCCTATTTAATACGCCTATTTATAAGCCTATTTAATAAGCTTATTTAATAAGCCTATTTATTGAGCATATTTAATAAGCCTATTTAATAAGCCTATTTAATAAGCCTATTTATTGAGCCTATTTAATAAGTCTATTTAATAAGCCTATTTAATAAGCCTATTTAATGAGTATTTAATGAGCTTATTTAATCAGTCTATTTAATAAGCCTATTTAATAGGCCTATTTAATAAGTCTAAGTTGCTGAAATAAGCCTATTTAATAAGCCTAAGTTGCTGAAAAGCCTATTTCATAAGCCTAAGTTGCTGAAATAAGCCTATTTAATAAGCCTAAGTTGCTGAAAAGCCTATTTAATAAGCCTAAGTTGCTGAAAAGCCTATTTCATAAGCCTAAGTTGCTGAAATAAGCCTTTTTAATAAGTCTAAGTTGCTGAAATAAGCCTATTTAATCAGTCTATTTAATAAGCCTTTTTAATAGGCCTATTTAATAAGTCTAAGTTGCTGAACTAAGGCTATTTAATAAGCCTAAGTTGCTGAAATGAGCCTATTTAATAAGCTTAAGTTGCTGAATTAAGGCTATTTAATAAGTCTAAGTTGCTGAAATAAACCTATTTAATAAGCCTAAGTTGCTGAAATAAGCCTATTTAATAGGCCTATCTAATAAGTCTAAGTTGCAGAAATAAGCATATTTCATAAGCCTATTTAATGAGCCTAAGTTGATGAAATGTCTATTTAATAAGTCGATTTAATAAGTCTAAGTTGCTAAAATAAGCCTATTTAATAAGGCTATTTAATAAGCCTAAGTTGCTGAAATAAGCCTATTTAATAAGGCTATTTAATGAGCCTAAGTTGCTGAAATAAGCCTATTTAATAAGCCGAAGATTCTGAACTAAGCCTATTTAAAAAGGTATATTTAGTAAGTCTAAGTTGCTGAAATAAACCTATTTAAAAATGCTACTTAATAAGCCTAAATTGCTGAAATAAACCTGTTTAATAAGGCTATTTAATAAGCATAAGTTGCTGAAATAAGCCTATTTAATAAGCCTAAGTTGCTGAAATAAGCCTATTTAATAAGGCTATTTAATAAGTCTAAGTTGCTGAAATAAACCTATTTAAAAAGCCTAAGTTGCTCAAATAAGCCTATTTAATGAGGCTATTTAATAAGTCTATTTAATAAGCCTATTTAATATGCCTATTTAATAAGCCTATTTAATAAGCCTATTTAATGAGCCTATTTAATAAGCTTATTTAATAAGCCTATTTATTGAGCCTATTTAATAAGCCTATTTAATAAGCCTATTTATTGAGCCTATTTAATAAGTCTATTTAATAAGCCTATTTAATAAGCCTATTTAATGAGTATTTAATGAGCCTATTTAATCAGTCTATTTAATAAGCCTATTTAATAGGCCTATTTAATAAGTCTAAGTTGCTGAAATAAGCCTATTTAATAAGCCTAAGTTGCTGAAAAGCCTATTTCATAAGCCTAAGTTGCTGAAATAAGCCTTTTTAATAAGTCTAAGTTGCTGAAATAAGCCTATTTAATAAGCCTAAGTTGCTGAAATAAGCCTATTTAATAAGGCTATTTAATAAGCCTAAGTTGCTGAATAAGCCTATTTAATAAGTCTAAGTTGCTGAACTAAGGCTATTTAATAAGCCTAAGTTGCTGAAATGAGCCTATTTAATAAGCCTAAGTTGCTGAAATAAGGCTATTTAATAAGTCTAAGTTGCTGAAATAAACCTATTTAATAAGCCTAAGTTGCTGAAATAAGCCTATTTAATAGGCCTATCTAATAAGTCTAAGTTGCAGAAATAAGCATATTTCATAAGCCTATTTAATGAGCCTAAGTTGATGAAACGTCTATTTAATAAGTCGATTTAATAAGTCTAAGTTGCTAAAATAAGCCTATTTAATAAGGCTATTTAATGAGCCTAAGTTGCTGAAATAAACCTGATTAATAAGGCTATTTAATAAGCATAAGTTGCTGAAATAAACCTATTTAATAAGCCTACGTTGCTGAACTAAGCCTATATAAAAAGGTCTATTTAATAAGTCTAAGTTGCTGAAATAAACCTATTTAAAAATGCAATTTAATAAGCCTAAATTGCTGAAATAAACCTGTTTAATAAGGCTATTTAATAAGCATAAGTTGCTGAAATAAGCCTATTTAATAAGCCTAAGTTGCTGAAATAAGCCTATTTAATAAGGCTATTTAATAAGTCTAAGTTGCAGAAATAAACCTATTTAATAATGGTATTTAATACGCCTAAGTTGCTGAAATAAGCATATTTAATAAGCCTAAGTTGCTAAAAATAAGCCTATTTAATAGGCCTATCTAATAAGTCTAAGTTGCAGAAATAAGCATATTTCATAAGCCTATTTAATGAGCCTAAGTTGCTGAAATGTCTATTTAATAAGTCGATTTAATAAGTCTAAGTTGCTAAAATAAGCCTATTTAATAAGGCTATTTAATAAGCCTAAGTTGCTAAAATAAGCCTATTTAATAAGGCTATTTAATGAGCCTAAGTTGCTGAAATAAGCCTATTTAATAAGCCGAAGTTCCTGAACTAAGCCTATTTAAAAAGGTATATTTAGTAAGTCTAAGTTGCTGAAATAAACCTATTTAAAAATGCTACTTAATAAGCCTAAATTGCTGAAATAAACCTGTTTAATAAGGCTATTTAATAAGCATAAGTTGCTGACATAAGCCTATTTAATAAGCCTAAGTTGCTGAAATAAGCCTATTTAATAAGGCTATTTAATAAGTCTAAGTTGCTGAAATAAACCTATTTAAAAAGCCTAAGTTGCTCAAATAAGCCTATTTAATGAGGCTATTTAATAAGTCTATTTAATAAGCCTATTTAATATGCCTATTTAATAAGCCTATTTAATAAGCCTATTTAATGAGCCTATTTAATAAGCCTATTTAATAAGCCTATTTATTGAGCCTATTTAATAAGCCTATTTAATAAGCCTATTTAATAAGTCTATTTAATAAGTCTATTTAATAAGCCTATTTAATAAGCCTATTTAATAAGTATTTAATGAGCCTATTTAATCAGTCTATTTAATAAGCCTATTTAATAGGCCTATTTAATAAGTCTAAGTTGCTGAAATAAGCCTATTTAATAAGCCTAAGTTGCTGAAAAGCCTATTTCATAAGCCTAAGTTGCTGAAATAAGCCTTTTTAATAAGTCTAAGTTGCTGAAATGAGCCTATTTAATAAGCCTAAGTTGCTGAAATAAGCCTATTTAATAAGGCTATTTAATAAGCCTAAGTTGCTGAATAAGCCTATTTAATAAGTCTAAGTTGCTGAACTAAGGCTATTTAATAAGCCTAAGTTGCTGAAATGAGCCTATTTAATAAGCCTAAGTTGCTGAAATAAGGCTATTTAATAAGTCTAAGTTGTTGAAATAAACCTATTTAATAAGCCTAAGTTGCTGAAATAAGCCTATTTAATAGGCCTATCTAATAAGTCTAAGTTGCAGAAATAAGCATATTTCATAAGCCTATTTAATGAGCCTAAGTTGATGAAACGTATATTTAATAAGTCCATTTAATAAGTCTAAGTTGCTAAAATAAGCCTATTTAATAAGGCTATTTAATAAGCCTAAGTTGATTAAATAAGCCTATTTAATGAGGCTATTTAATGAGCCTAAGTTGCTGAAATAAGCCTATTTAATAAGCCTAAGTTTCTGAACTAAGCCTATTTAAAAAGGTATATTTAATAAGTCTAAGTTGCTGAAATAAACCTATTTAAAAATGCTATTTAATACGCCTAAGTTGCTGAAATAAACCTGATTAATAAGGCTATTTAATAAGCATAAGTTGCTGAAATAAACCTATTTAATAAGCCTACGTTGCTGAACTAAGCCTACATAAAAAGGTCTATTTAATAAGTCTAAGTTGCTGAAATAAACCTATTTAAAAATGCAATTTAATAAGCCTAAATTGCTGAAATAAACCTGTTTAATAAGGCTATTTAATAAGCATAAGTTGCTGAAATAAGCCTATTTAATAAGCCTAAGTTGCTGAAATAAGCCTATTTAATAAGGCTATTTAATAAGTCTAAGTTGCAGAAATAAACCTATTTAATAATGCTATTTAATACGCCTAAGTTGCTGAAATAAGCATATTTAATAAGCCTAAGTTGCTAAAATAAGCCTATTTAATAGGCCTATCTAATAAGTCTAAGTTGCAGAAATAAGCATATTTCATAAGCCTATTTAATGAGCCTAAGTTGCTGAAATGTCTATTTAATAAGTCGATTTAATAAGTCTAAGTTGCTAAAATAAGCCTATTTAATAAGGCTATTTAATAAGCCTAAGTTGCTAAAATAAGCCTATTTAATAAGGCTATTTAATGAGCCTAAGTTGCTGAAATAAGCCTATTTAATAAGCCGAAGTTCCTGAACTAAGCCTATTTAAAAAGGTATATTTAGTAAGTCTAAGTTGCTGAAATAAACCTATTTAAAATGCTACTTAATAAGCCTAAGTTGCTGAAATAGACCTGTTAATAAGGCTATTTAATAAGCATAAGTTGCTGAAATAAGCCTATTTAATAAGCCTAAGTTGCTGAAATAAGCCTATTTAATAATGCTATTTAATAAGTCTAAGTTGCTGAAATAAACCTATTTAAAAAGCCTAAGTTGCTCAAATAAGCCTATTTAATGAGGCTATTTAATAAGTCTATTTAATAAGCCTATTTAATACGCCTATTTATAAGCCTATTTAATACGCCTATTTATAAGCCTATTTAATAAGCTTATTTAATAAGCCTATTTATTGAGCCTATTTAATAAGCCTATTTAATAAGCCTATTTAATAAGCCTATTTATTGAGCCTATTTAATAAGTCTATTTAATAAGCCTATTTAATAAGCCTATTTAATGAGTATTTAATGAGCCTATTTAATCAGTCTATTTAATAAGCCTATTTAATAGGCCTATTTAATAAGTCTAAGTTGCTGAAATAAGCCTATTTAATAAGCCTAAGTTGCTGAAAAGCCTATTTCATAAGCCTAAGTTGCTGAAATAAGCCTATTTAATAAGCCTAAGTTGCTGAAAAGCCTATTTAATAAGCCTAAGTTGCTGAAAAGCCTATTTCATAAGCCTAAGTTGCTGAAATAAGCCTTTTTAATAAGTCTAAGTTGCTGAAATAAGCCTATTTAATCAGTCTATTTAATAAGCCTTTTTAATAGGCCTATTTAATAAGTTTAAGTTGCTGAACTAAGGCTATTTAATAAGCCTAAGTTGCTGAAATGAGCCTATTTAATAAGCCTAAGTTGCTGAATTAAGGCTATTTAATAAGTCTAAGTTGCTGAAATAAACCTATTTAATAAGCCTAAGTTGCTGAAATAAGCCTATTTAATAGGCCTATCTAATAAGTCTAAGTTGCAGAAATAAGCATATTTCATAAGCCTATTTAATGAGCCTAAGTTGATGAAATGTCTATTTAATAAGTCGATTTAATAAGTCTAAGTTGCTAAAATAAGCCTATTTAATAAGGCTATTTAATAAGCCTAAGTTGCTGAAATAATCCTATTTAATCAGGCTATTTAATGAGCCTAAGTTGCTGAAATAAGCCTATTTAATAAGCCGAAGTTTCTGAACTAAGCCTATTTAAAAAGGTATATTTAGTAAGTCTAAGTTGCTGAAATAAACCTATTTAAAAATGCTACTTAATAAGCCTAAATTGCTGAAATAAACCTGTTTAATAAGGATATTTAATAAGCATAAGTTGCTGAAATAAGCCTATTTAATAAGCCTAAGTTGCTGAAATAAGCCTATTTAATAAGGCTATTTAATAAGTCTAAGTTGCTGAAATAAACCTATTTAAAAAGCCTAAGTTGCTCAAATAAGCCTATTTAATGAGGCTATTTAATAAGTCTATTTAATAAGCCTATTTAATAAGCCTATTTAATAAGCCTATTTAATAAGCCTATTTAATGAGCCTATTTAATAAGCTTATTTAATAAGCCTATTTATTGAGCCTATTTAATAAGCCTATTTAATAAGCCTATTTATTGAGCCTATTTAATAAGTCTATTTAATAAGCCTATTTAATAAGCCTATTTAATGAGTATTTAATGAGCCTATTTAATCAGTCTATTTAATAAGCCTATTTAATAGGCCTATTTAATAAGTCTAAGTTGCTGAAATAAGCCTATTTAATAAGCCTAAGTTGCTGAAAAGCCTATTTCATAAGCCTAAGTTGCTGAAATAAGCCTAT
Organism: Petromyzon marinus; assembly: GCF_010993605.1. Classification (NCBI taxonomy): domain Eukaryota; kingdom Metazoa; phylum Chordata; class Hyperoartia; order Petromyzontiformes; family Petromyzontidae; genus Petromyzon; species Petromyzon marinus. Next base: position 6,792 of record NW_022639257.1, read on the forward strand.
TTAATAAGTCTAAGTTGCTGAAATGAGCCTATTTAATAAGCCTAAGTTGCTGAAATAAGCCTATTTAATAAGGCTATTTAATAAGCCTAAGTTGCTGAATAAGCCTATTTAATAAGTCTAAGTTGCTGAACTAAGGCTATTTAATAAGTCTAAGTTGCTGAAATGAGCCTATTTAATAAGCCTAAGTTGCTGAAATAAGGCTATTTAATAAGTCTAAGTTGCTGAAATAAACCTATTTAATAAGCCTAAGTTGCTGAAATAAGCCTATTTAATAGGCCTATCTAATAAGTCTAAGTTGCAGAAATAAGCATATTTCATAAGCCTATTTAATGAGCCTAAGTTGATGAAACGTCTATTTAATAAGTCGATTTAATAAGTCTAAGTTGCTAAAATAAGCCTATTTAATAAGGCTATTTAATAAGCCTAAGTTGCTGAAATAAGCCTATTTAATGAGGCTATTTAATGAGCCTAAGTTGCTGAAATAAGCCTATTTAATAAGCCTAAGTTTCTGAACTAAGCCTATTTAAAAAGGTCTATTTAATAAGTCTAAGTTGCTGAAATAAACCTATTTAAAAATGCTATTTAATACGCCTAAGTTGCTGAAATAAACCTGATTAATAAGGCTATTTAATAAGCATAAGTTGCTGAAATAAGCCTATTTAATAAGCCTACGTTGCTGAACTAAGCCTATATAAAAAGGTCTATTTAATAAGTCTAAGTTGCTGAAATAAACCTATTTAAAAATGCTATTTAATAAGCCTAAATTGCTGAAATAAACCTGTTTAATAAGGCTATTTAATAAGCATAAGTTGCTGAAATAAGCCTATTTAATAAGCCTAAGTTGCTGAAATAAGCCTATTTAATAAGGCTATTTAATAAGTCTAAGTTGCAGAAATAAACCTATTTAATAATGCTATTTAATACGCCTTTGTTGCTGAAATAAGCATATTTAATAAGCCTAAGTTGCTAAAATAAGCCTATTTAATAGGCCTATCTAATAAGTCTAAGTTGCAGAAATAAGCATATTTCATAAGCATATTTAATGAGCCTAAGTTGCTGAAATGTATATTTAATAAGTCGATTTAATAAGTATAAGTTGCTAAAATAAGCCTATTTAATAAGGCTATGTAATAAGCCTAAGTTGCTGAAATAAGCCTATTTAATGAGGCTATTTAATGAGCCTAAGTTGCTGAAATAAGCCTATTTAATAAGCCTAAGTTTCTGAACTAAGCCTATTTAAAAAGGTCTATTTAATAAGTCTAAGTTGCTGAAATAAACCTATTTAAAAATGCTATTTAATACACCTAAGTTGCTGAAATAAACCTGATTAATAAGTCTATTTAATAAGCATAAGTTGCTGAAATAAGCCTATTTAATAAGCCTACGTTTCTGAACTAAGCCTATATAAAAAGGTATATTTAATAAGTCTAAGTTGCTGAAATAAACCTATTTAAAAATGCAATTTAATAAGCCTAAATTGCTGAAATAAACCTTTTTAATAAGGCTATTTAATAAGCATAAGTTGCTGAAATAAGCCTATTTAATAAGCCTAAGTTGCTGAAATAAGCCTATTTAATAAGGCTATTTAATAAGTCTAAGTTGCAGAAATAAACCAATTTAATAATGCTATTTAATACGCCTAAGTTGCTGAAATAAGCATATTTAATAAGCCTAAGTTGCTAAAATAAGCCTATTTAATAGGCCTATCTAATAAGTCTAAGTTGCAGAAATAAGCATAATTCATAAGCATATTTAATGAGCCTAAGTTGCTGAAATGTCTACTTAATAAGTCGATTTAATAAGTCTAAGTTGCTAAAATAAGCCTATTTAATAAGGCTATTTAATAAGCCTAAGTTGCTGAAATAAGCCTATTTAATAAGGCTATTTAATGAGCCTAAGTTGCTGAAATAAGCCTATTTAAAAAGCCTAAGTTTCTGAACTAAGCCTATTTAAAAAGGTATATTTAATAAGTCTAAGTTGCTGAAATAAACCTATTTAAAATGCTATTTAATATGCCTAAGTTGCTGAAATAAACCTGATTAATAAGGCTATTTAATAAGCATAAGTTGCTGAAATAAGCCTATTTAATAAGGCTATTTAATAAGCCTAAGTTGCTGAAATAAGCCTATTTAATGAGGCTATTTAATGAGCCTAAGTTGCTGAAATAAGCCTATTTAATAAGCCTAAGTTTCTGAACTAAGCTTATTTAAAAAGGTCTATTTAATAAGTCTAAGTTGCTGAAATAAACCTATTTAAAAATGCTATTTAATACACCTAAGTTGCTGAAATAAGCCTATTTAATAAGCCTACGTTTCTGAACTAAGCCTATATAAAAAGGTCTATTTAATAAGTCTAAGTTGCTGAAATAAACCTATTTAAAAATGCAATTTAATAAGCCTAAATTGCTGAAATAAACCTTTTTAATAAGGCTATTTAATAAGCATAAGTTGCTGAAATAAGCCTATTTAATAAGCCTAAGTTGCTGAAATAAGCCTATTTAATAAGGCTATTTAATAAGTCTAAGTTGCAGAAATAAACCTATTTAATAATGCTATTTAATACGCCTAAGTTGCTGAAATAAGCATATTTAATAAGCCTAAGTTGCTAAAATAAGCCTATTTAATAGGCCTATCTAATAAGTCTAAGTTGCAGAAATAAGCATATTTCATAAGCCTATTTAATGAGCCTAAGTTGATGAAATGTCTATTTAATAAGTCGATTTAATAAGTCTAAGTTGCTAAAATAAGCCTATTTAATAAGGCTATTTAATAAGCCTAGGTTGCTGAAATAAGCCTATTTAATGAGGCTATTTAATGAGCCTAAGTTGCTGAAATAAGCCTATTTAATAAGCCTAAGTTTCTGAACTAAGCCTATTTAAAAAGGTCTATTTAATAAGTCAAAGTTGCTGAAATAAACCTATTTAAAAATGCTATTTAATACGCCTAAGTTGCTGAAATAAACCTGATTAATAAGGCTATTTAATAAGCATAAGTTGCTGAAATAAGCCTATTTAATAAGCCTACGTTGCTGAACTAAGCCTATATAAAAATGTCTATTTAATAAGTCTAAGTTGCTGAAATAAACCTATTTAAAAATGCTATTTAATAAGACTAAATTGCTGAAATAAACCTGTTTAATAAGGCTATTTAATAAGCATAAGTTGCTGAAATAAGCCTATTTAATAAGCCTAAGTTGCTGAAATAAGCCTATTTAATAAGGCTATTTAATAAGTCTAAGTTGCTGAAATAAACCTATTTAAAAAGCCTAAGTTGCTCAAATAAGCCTATTTAATGAGGCTATTTAATAAGTCTATTTAATAAGCCTATTTAATATGCCTATTTAATAAGCCTATTTAATAAGCCTATTTAATGAGCCTATTTAATAAGCTTATTTTATAAGCCTATTTATTGAGCCTATTTAATAAGCCTATTTAATAAGCCTATTTATTGTGCCTATTTAATAAGTCTATTTAATAAGCCTATTTAATAAGCCTATTTAATGAGTATTTAATGAGCCTATTTAATCAGTCTATTTAATAAGCCTATTTAATAGGCCTATTTAATAAGTCTAAGTTGCTGAAATAAGCCTATTTAATAAGCCTAAGTTGCTGAAAAGCCTATTTCATAAGCCTAAGTTGCTGAAATAAGCCTTTTTAATAAGTCTAAGTTGCTGAAATGAGCCTATTTAATAAGCCTAAGTTGCTGAAATAAGCCTATTTAATAAGGCTATTTAATAAGCCTAAGTTGCTGAATAAGCCTATTTAATAAGTCTAAGTTGCTGAACTAAGGCTATTTAATAAGCCTAAGTTGCTGAAATGAGCCTATTTAATAAGCCTAAGTTGCTGAAATAAGGCTATTTAATAAGTCTAAGTTGCTGAAATAAACCTATTTAATAAGCCTAAGTTGCTGAAATAAGCCTATTTAATAGGCCTATCTAATAAGTCTAAGTTGCAGAAATAAGCATATTTCATAAGCCTATTTAATGAGCCTAAGTTGATGAAACGTCTATTTAATAAGTCGATTTAATAAGTCTAAGTTGCTAAAATAAGCATATTTAATAAGGCTATTTAATAAGCCTAAGTTGCTGAAATAAGCCTATTTAATGAGGCTATTTAATGAGCCTAAGTTGCTGAAATAAACCTGATTAATAAGGCTATTTAATAAGCATAAGTTGCTGAAATAAACCTATTTAATAAGCCTACGTTGCTGAACTAAGCCTATATAAAAAGGTCTATTTAATAAGTCTAAGTTGCAGAAATAAGCATATTTCATAAGCCTATTTAATGAGCCTAAGTTGCTGAAATGTCTATTTAATAAGTCGATTTAATAAGTCTAAGTTGCTAAAATAAGCCTATTTAATAAGGCTATTTAATAAGCCTAAGTTGATAAAAATAAGCCTATTTAATAAGGCTATTTAATGAGCCTAAGTTGCTGAAATAAGCCTATTTAATAAGCCGAAGTTCCTGAACTAAGCCTATTTAAAAAGGTATATTTAGTAAGTCTAAGTTGCTGAAATAAACCTATTTAAAATGCTACTTAATAAGCCTAAGTTGCTGAAATAGACCTGTTTAATAAGGCTATTTAATAAGCATAAGTTGCTGAAATAAGCCTATTTAATAAGCCTAAGTTGCTGAAATAAGCCTATTTAATAAGGCTATTTAATAAGTCTAAGTTGCTAGAAATAAACCTATTTAATAATGCTATTTAATACGCCTAAGTTGCTGAAATAAGCATATTTAATAAGCCTAAGTTGCTAAAATAAGCCTATTTAATAGGCCTATCTAATAAGTCTAAGTTGCAGAAATAAGCATATTTCATAAGCCTATTTAATGAGCCTAAGTTGCTGAAATGTCTATTTAATAAGTCGATTTAATAAGTCTAAGTTGCTAAAATAATCCTATTTAATAAGGCTATTTAATAAGCCTAAGTTGATAAAATAAGCCTATTTAATAAGGCTATTTAATGAGCCTAAGTTGCTGAAATAAGCCTATTTAATAAGCCGAAGTTCCTGAACTAAGCCTATTTAAAAAGGTATATTTAGTAAGTCTAAGTTGCTGAAATAAACCTATTTAAAATGCTACTTAATAAGCCTAAGTTGCTGAAATAGACCTGTTTAATAAGGCTATTTAATAAGCATAAGTTGCTGAAATAAGCCTATTTAATAAGCCTAAGTTGCTGAAATAAGCCTATTTAAAAACGCTATTTAATAAGTCTAAGTTGCTGAAATAAACCTATTTAAAAAGCCTAAGTTGCTCTAATAAGCCTATTTAATGAGGCTATTTAATAAGTCTATTTAATAAGCCTATTTAATACGCCTATTTATAAGCCTATTTAATACGCCTATTTATAAGCCTATTTAATAAGCTTATTTAATAAGCCTATTTATTGAGCATATTTAATAAGCCTATTTAATAAGCCTATTTAATAAGCCTATTTATTGAGCCTATTTAATAAGTCTATTTAATAAGCCTATTTAATAAGCCTATTTAATGAGTATTTAATGAGCTTATTTAATCAGTCTATTTAATAAGCCTATTTAATAGGCCTATTTAATAAGTCTAAGTTGCTGAAATAAGCCTATTTAATAAGCCTAAGTTGCTGAAAAGCCTATTTCATAAGCCTAAGTTGCTGAAATAAGCCTATTTAATAAGCCTAAGTTGCTGAAAAGCCTATTTAATAAGCCTAAGTTGCTGAAAAGCCTATTTCATAAGCCTAAGTTGCTGAAATAAGCCTTTTTAATAAGTCTAAGTTGCTGAAATAAGCCTATTTAATCAGTCTATTTAATAAGCCTTTTTAATAGGCCTATTTAATAAGTCTAAGTTGCTGAACTAAGGCTATTTAATAAGCCTAAGTTGCTGAAATGAGCCTATTTAATAAGCTTAAGTTGCTGAATTAAGGCTATTTAATAAGTCTAAGTTGCTGAAATAAACCTATTTAATAAGCCTAAGTTGCTGAAATAAGCCTATTTAATAGGCCTATCTAATAAGTCTAAGTTGCAGAAATAAGCATATTTCATAAGCCTATTTAATGAGCCTAAGTTGATGAAATGTCTATTTAATAAGTCGATTTAATAAGTCTAAGTTGCTAAAATAAGCCTATTTAATAAGGCTATTTAATAAGCCTAAGTTGCTGAAATAAGCCTATTTAATAAGGCTATTTAATGAGCCTAAGTTGCTGAAATAAGCCTATTTAATAAGCCGAAGATTCTGAACTAAGCCTATTTAAAAAGGTATATTTAGTAAGTCTAAGTTGCTGAAATAAACCTATTTAAAAATGCTACTTAATAAGCCTAAATTGCTGAAATAAACCTGTTTAATAAGGCTATTTAATAAGCATAAGTTGCTGAAATAAGCCTATTTAATAAGCCTAAGTTGCTGAAATAAGCCTATTTAATAAGGCTATTTAATAAGTCTAAGTTGCTGAAATAAACCTATTTAAAAAGCCTAAGTTGCTCAAATAAGCCTATTTAATGAGGCTATTTAATAAGTCTATTTAATAAGCCTATTTAATATGCCTATTTAATAAGCCTATTTAATAAGCCTATTTAATGAGCCTATTTAATAAGCTTATTTATAAGCCTATTTATTGAGCCTATTTAATAAGCCTATTTAATAAGCCTATTTATTGAGCCTATTTAATAAGTCTATTTAATAAGCCTATTTAATAAGCCTATTTAATGAGTATTTAATGAGCCTATTTAATAAGTCTATTTAATAAGCCTATTTAATAGGCCTATTTAATAAGTCTAAGTTGCTGAAATAAGCCTATTTAATAAGCCTAAGTTGCTGAAAAGCCTATTTCATAAGCCTAAGTTGCTGAAATAAGCCTTTTTAATAAGTCTAAGTTGCTGAAATGAGCCTATTTAATAAGCCTAAGTTGCTGAAATAAGCCTATTTAATAAGGCTATTTAATAAGCCTAAGTTGCTGAATAAGCCTATTTAATAAGTCTAAGTTGCTGAACTAAGGCTATTTAATAAGCCTAAGTTGCTGAAATGAGCCTATTTAATAAGCCTAAGTTGCTGAAATAAGGCTATTTAATAAGTCTAAGTTGCTGAAATAAACCTATTTAATAAGCCTAAGTTGCTGAAATAAGCCTATTTAATAGGCCTATCTAATAAGTCTAAGTTGCAGAAATAAGCATATTTCATAAGCCTATTTAATGAGCCTAAGTTGATGAAACGTCTATTTAATAAGTCGATTTAATAAGTCTAAGTTGCTAAAATAAGCCTATTTAATAAGGCTATTTAATGAGCCTAAGTTGCTGAAATAAACCTGATTAATAAGGCTATTTAATAAGCATAAGTTGCTGAAATAAACCTATTTAATAAGCCTACGTTGCTGAACTAAGCCTATATAAATAGGTCTATTTAATAAGTCTAAGTTGCTGAAATAAACCTATTTAAAAATGCAATTTAATAAGCCTAAATTGCTGAAATAAACCTGTTTAATAAGGCTATTTAATAAGCATAAGTTGCTGAAATAAGCCTATTTAATAAGCCTAAGTTGCTGAAATAAGCCTATTTAATAAGGCTATTTAATAAGTCTAAGTTGCAGAAATAAACCTATTTAATAATGGTATTTAATACGCCTAAGTTGCTGAAATAAGCATATTTAATAAGCCTAAGTTGCTAAAAATAAGCCTATTTAATAGGCCTATCTAATAAGTCTAAGTTGCAGAAATAAGCATATTTCATAAGCCTATTTAATGAGCCTAAGTTGCTGAAATGTCTATTTAATAAGTCGATTTAATAAGTCTAAGTTGCTAAAATAAGCCTATTTAATAAGGCTATTTAATAAGCCTAAGTTGCTAAAATAAGCCTATTTAATAAGGCTATTTAATGAGCCTAAGTTGCTGAAATAAGCCTATTTAATAAGCCGAAGTTCCTGAACTAAGCCTATTTAAAAAGGTATATTTAGTAAGTCTAAGTTGCTGAAATAAACCTATTTAAAAATGCTACTTAATAAGCCTAAATTGCTGAAATAAACCTGTTTAATAAGGCTATTTAATAAGCATAAGTTGCTGACATAAGCCTATTTAATAAGCCTAAGTTGCTGAAATAAGCCTATTTAATAAGGCTATTTAATAAGTCTAAGTTGCTGAAATAAACCTATTTAAAAAGCCTAAGTTGCTCAAATAAGCCTATTTAATGAGGCTATTTAATAAGTCTATTTAATAAGCCTATTTAATATGCCTATTTAATAAGCCTATTTAATAAGCCTATTTAATGAGCCTATTTAATAAGCTTATTTAATAAGCCTATTTATTGAGCCTATTTAATAAGCCTATTTAATAAGCCTATTTAATAAGTCTATTTAATAAGTCTATTTAATAAGCCTATTTAATAAGCCTATTTAATAAGTATTTAATGAGCCTATTTAATAAGTCTATTTAATAAGCCTATTTAATAGGCCTATTTAATAAGTCTAAGTTGCTGAAATAAGCCTATTTAATAAGCCTAAGTTGCTGAAAAGCCTATTTCATAAGCCTAAGTTGCTGAAATAAGCCTTTTTAATAAGTCTAAGTTGCTGAAATGAGCCTATTTAATAAGCCTAAGTTGCTGAAATAAGCCTATTTAATAAGGCTATTTAATAAGCCTAAGTTGCTGAATAAGCCTATTTAATAAGTCTAAGTTGCTGAAATAAGGCTATTTAATAAGCCTAAGTTGCTGAAATGAGCCTATTTAATAAGCCTAAGTTGCTGAAATAAGGCTATTTAATAAGTCTAAGTTGTTGAAATAAACCTATTTAATAAGCCTAAGTTGCTGAAATAAGCCTATTTAATAGGCCTATCTAATAAGTCTAAGTTGCAGAAATAAGCATATTTCATAAGCCTATTTAATGAGCCTAAGTTGATGAAACGTATATTTAATAAGTCCATTTAATAAGTCTAAGTTGCTAAAATAAGCCTATTTAATAAGGCTATTTAATAAGCCTAAGTTGATTAAATAAGCCTATTTAATGAGGCTATTTAATGAGCCTAAGTTGCTGAAATAAGCCTATTTAATAAGCCTAAGTTTCTGAACTAAGCCTATTTAAAAAGGTCTATTTAATAAGTCTAAGTTGCTGAAATAAACCTATTTAAAAATGCTATTTAATACGCCTAAGTTGCTGAAATAAACCTGATTAATAAGGCTATTTAATAAGCATAAGTTGCTGAAATAAACCTATTTAATAAGCCTACGTTGCTGAACTAAGCCTACATAAAAAGGTCTATTTAATAAGTCTAAGTTGCTGAAATAAACCTATTTAAAAATGCAATTTAATAAGCCTAAATTGCTGAAATAAACCTGTTTAATAAGGCTATTTAATAAGCATAAGTTGCTGAAATAAGCCTATTTAATAAGCCTAAGTTGCTGAAATAAGCCTATTTAATAAGGCTATTTAATAAGTCTAAGTTGCAGAAATAAACCTATTTAATAATGCTATTTAATACGCCTAAGTTGCTGAAATAAGCATATTTAATAAGCCTAAGTTGCTAAAATAAGCCTATTTAATAGGCCTATCTAATAAGTCTAAGTTGCAGAAATAAGCATATTTCATAAGCCTATTTAATGAGCCTAAGTTGCTGAAATGTCTATTTAATAAGTCGATTTAATAAGTCTAAGTTGCTAAAATAAGCCTATTTAATAAGGCTATTTAATAAGCCTAAGTTGCTAAAATAAGCCTATTTAATAAGGCTATTTAATGAGCCTAAGTTGCTGAAATAAGCCTATTTAATAAGCCGAAGTTCCTGAACTAAGCCTATTTAAAAAGGTATATTTAGTAAGTCTAAGTTGCTGAAATAAACCTATTTAAAATGCTACTTAATAAGCCTAAGTTGCTGAAATAGACCTGTTTAATAAGGCTATTTAATAAGCATAAGTTGCTGAAATAAGCCTATTTAATAAGCCTAAGTTGCTGAAATAAGCCTATTTAATAATGCTATTTAATAAGTCTAAGTTGCTGAAATAAACCTATTTAATAAGCCTAAGTTGCTAAAATAAGCCTATTTAATGAGGCTATTTAATAAGTCTATTTAATAAGCCTATTTAATACGCCTATTTATAAGCCTATTTAATACGCCTATTTATAAGCCTATTTAATAAGCTTATTTAATAAGCCTATTTATTGAGCCTATTTAATAAGCCTATTTAATAAGCCTATTTAATAAGCCTATTTATTGAGCCTATTTAATAAGTCTATTTAATAAGCCTATTTAATAAGCCTATTTAATGAGTATTTAATGAGCCTATTTAATCAGTCTATTTAATAAGCCTATTTAATAGGCCTATTTAATAAGTCTAAGTTGCTGAAATAAGCCTATTTAATAAGCCTAAGTTGCTGAAAAGCCTATTTCATAAGCCTAAGTTGCTGAAATAAGCCTATTTAATAAGCCTAAGTTGCTGAAAAGCCTATTTAATAAGCCTAAGTTGCTGAAAAGCCTATTTCATAAGCCTAAGTTGCTGAAATAAGCCTTTTTAATAAGTCTAAGTTGCTGAAATAAGCCTATTTAATCAGTCTATTTAATAAGCCTTTTTAATAGGCCTATTTAATAAGTTTAAGTTGCTGAACTAAGGCTATTTAATAAGCCTAAGTTGCTGAAATGAGCCTATTTAATAAGCCTAAGTTGCTGAATTAAGGCTATTTAATAAGTCTAAGTTGCTGAAATAAACCTATTTAATAAGCCTAAGTTGCTGAAATAAGCCTATTTAATAGGCCTATCTAATAAGTCTAAGTTGCAGAAATAAGCATATTTCATAAGCCTATTTAATGAGCCTAAGTTGATGAAATGTCTATTTAATAAGTCGATTTAATAAGTCTAAGTTGCTAAAATAAGCCTATTTAATAAGGCTATTTAATAAGCCTAAGTTGCTGAAATAATCCTATTTAATCAGGCTATTTAATGAGCCTAAGTTGCTGAAATAAGCCTATTTAATAAGCCGAAGTTTCTGAACTAAGCCTATTTAAAAAGGTATATTTAGTAAGTCTAAGTTGCTGAAATAAACCTATTTAAAAATGCTACTTAATAAGCCTAAATTGCTGAAATAAACCTGTTTAATAAGGATATTTAATAAGCATAAGTTGCTGAAATAAGCCTATTTAATAAGCCTAAGTTGCTGAAATAAGCCTATTTAATAAGGCTATTTAATAAGTCTAAGTTGCTGAAATAAACCTATTTAAAAAGCATAAGTTGCTCAAATAAGCCTATTTAATGAGGCTATTTAATAAGTCTATTTAATAAGCCTATTTAATATGCCTATTTAATAAGCCTATTTAATAAGCCTATTTAATGAGCCTATTTAATAAGCTTATTTAATAAGCCTATTTATTGAGCCTATTTAATAAGCCTATTTAATAAGCCTATTTATTGAGCCTATTTAATAAGTCTATTTAATAAGCCTATTTAATAAGCCTATTTAATGAGTATTTAATGAGCCTATTTAATCAGTCTATTTAATAAGCCTATTTAATAGGCCTATTTAATAAGTCTAAGTTGCTGAAATAAGCCTATTTAATAAGCCTAAGTTGCTGAAAAGCCTATTTCATAAGCCTAAGTTGCTGAAATAAGCCTTTTTAATAAGTCTAAGTTGCTGAAATGAGCCTATTTAATAAGCCTAAGTTGCTGAAATAAGCCTATTTAATAAGGCTATTTAATAAGCCTAAGTTGCTGAATAAGCCTATTTAATAAGTCTAAGTTGCTGAACTAAGGCTATTTAATAAGCCTAAGTTGCTGAAATGAGCCTATTTAATAAGCCTAAGTTGCTGAAATAAGGCTATTTAATAAGTCTAAGTTGCTGAAATAAACCTATTTAATAAGCCTAAGTTGCTGAAATAAGCCTATTTAATAGGCCTATCTAATAAGTCTAAGTTGCAGAAATAAGCATATTTCATAAGCCTATTTAATGAGCCTAAGTTGATGAAACGTCTATTTAATAAGTCGATTTAATAAGTCTAAGTTGCTAAAATAAGCCTATTTAATAAGGCTATTTAATAAGCCTAAGTTGCTGAAATAAGCCTATTTAATGAGGCTATTTAATGAGCCTAAGTTGCTGAAATAAGCCTATTTAATAAGCCTAAGTTTCTGAACTAAGCCTATTTAAAAAGGTCTATTTAATAAGTCTAAGTTGCTGAAATAAACCTATTTAAAAATGCTATTTAATACGCCTAAGTTGCTGAAATAAACCTGATTAATAAGGCTATTTAATAAGCATAAGTTGCTGAAATAAGCCTATTTAATAAGCCTACGTTGCTGAACTAAGCCTATATAAAAAGGTCTATTTAATAAGTCTAAGTTGCTGAAATAAACCTATTTAAAAATGCTATTTAATAAGCCTAAATTGCTGAAATAAACCTGTTTAATAAGGCTATTTAATAAGCATAAGTTGCTGAAATAAGCCTATTTAATAAGCCTAAGTTGCTGAAATAAGCCTATTTAATAAGGCTATTTAATAAGTCTAAGTTGTAGAAATAAACCTATTTAATAATGCTATTTAATACGCCTTTGTTGCTGAAATAAGCATATTTAATAAGCCTAAGTTGCTAAAATAAGCCTATTTAATAGGCCTATCTAATAAGTCTAAGTTGCAGAAATAAGCATATTTCATAAGCATATTTAATGAGCCTAAGTTGCTGAAATGTATATTTAATAAGTCGATTTAATAAGTCTAAGTTGCTAAAATAAGCCTATTTAATAAGGCTATGTAATAAGCCTAAGTTGCTGAAATAAGCCTATTTAATGAGGCTATTTAATGAGCCTAAGTTGCTGAAATAAGCCTATTTAATAAGCCTAAGTTTCTGAACTAAGCCTATTTAAAAAGGTCTATTTAATAAGTCTAAGTTGCTGAAATAAACCTATTTAAAAATGCTATTTAATACACCTAAGTTGCTGAAATAAACCTGATTAATAAGTCTATTTAATAAGCATAAGTTGCTGAAATAAGCCTATTTAATAAGCCTACGTTTCTGAACTAAGCCTATATAAAAAGGTATATTTAATAAGTCTAAGTTGCTGAAATAAACCTATTTAAAAATGCAATTTAATAAGCCTAAATTGCTGAAATAAACCTTTTTAATAAGGCTATTTAATAAGCATAAGTTGCTGAAATAAGCCTATTTAATAAGCCTAAGTTGCTGAAATAAGCCTATTTAATAAGGCTATTTAATAAGTCTAAGTTGCAGAAATAAACCAATTTAATAATGCTATTTAATACGCCTAAGTTGCTGAAATAAGCATATTTAATAAGCCTAAGTTGCTAAAATAAGCCTATTTAATAGGCCTATCTAATAAGTCTAAGTTGCAGAAATAAGCATAATTCATAAGCATATTTAATGAGCCTAAGTTGCTGAAATGTCTACTTAATAAGTCGATTTAATAAGTCTAAGTTGCTAAAATAAGCCTATTTAATAAGGCTATTTAATAAGCCTAAGTTGCTGAAATAAGCCTATTTAATAAGGCTATTTAATGAGCCTAAGTTGCTGAAATAAGCCTATTTAAAAAGCCTAAGTTTCTGAACTAAGCCTATTTAAAAAGGTATATATAATAAGTCTAAGTTGCTGAAATAAACCTATTTAAAAATGCTATTTAATAAGCCTAAGTTGCTGAAATAAACCTGATTAATAAGGCTATTTAATAAGCATAAGTTGCTGAAATAAGCCTATTTAATAAGGCTATTTAATAAGCCTAAGTTGCTGAAATAAGCCTATTTAATGAGGCTATTTAATGAGCCTAAGTTGCTGAAATAAGCCTATTTAATAAGCCTAAGTTTCTGAACTAAGCTTATTTAAAAAGGTATATTTAATAAGTCTAAGTTGCTGAAATAAACCTATTTAAAAATGCTATTTAATACACCTAAGTTGCTGAAATAAACCTGATTAATAAGTCTATTTAATAAGCATAAGTTGCTGAAATAAGCCTATTTAATAAGCCTACGTTTCTGAACTAAGCCTATATAAAAAGGTCTATTTAATAAGTCTAAGTTGCTGAAATAAACCTATTAAAAATGCAATTTAATAAGCCTAAATTGCTGAAATAAACCTGTTTAATAAGGCTATTTAATAAGCATAAGTTGCTGAAATAAGCCTATTTAATAAGCCTAAGTTGCTGAAATAAGCCTATTTAATAAGGCTATTTAATAAGTCTAAGTTGCAGAAATAAACCTATTTAATAATGCTATTTAATACGCCTAAGTTGCTGAAATAAGCATATTTAATAAGCCTAAGTTGCTAAAATAAGCCTATTTAATAGGCCTATCTAATAAGTCTAAGTTGCAGAAATAAGCATATTTCATAAGCCTATTTAATGAGCCTAAGTTGCTGAAATGTCTATTTAATAAGTCGATTTAATAAGTCTAAGTTGCTAAAATAAGCCTATTTAATAAGGCTATTTAATAAGCCTAAGTTGCTAAAATAAGCCTATTTAATAAGGCTATTTAATGAGCCTAAGTTGCTGAAATAAGCCTATTTAATAAGCCGAAGTTCCTGAACTAAGCCTATTTAAAAAGGTATATTTAGTAAGTCTAAGTTGCTGAAATAAACCTATTTAAAATGCTACTTAATAAGCCTAAGTTGCTGAAATAAACCTGTTTAATAAGGCTATTTAATAAGCATAAGTTGCTGAAATAAGCCTATTTAATAAGCCTAAGTTGCTGAAATAAGCCTATTTAATAATGCTATTTAATAAGTCTAAGTTGCTGAAATAAACCTATTTAAAAAGCCTAAGTTGCTCAAATAAGCCTATTTAATGAGGCTATTTAATAAGTCTATTTAATAAGCCTATTTAATACGCCTATTTATAAGCCTATTTAATACGCCTATTTATAAGCCTATTTAATAAGCTTATTTAATAAGCCTATTTATTGAGCCTATTTAATAAGCCTATTTAATAAGCCTATTTAATAAGCCTATTTATTGAGCCTATTTAATAAGTCTATTTAATAAGCCTATTTAATAAGCCTATTTAATGAGTATTTAATGAGCCTATTTAATCAGTCTATTTAATAAGCCTATTTAATAGGCCTATTTAATAAGTCTAAGTTGCTGAAATAAGCCTATTTAATAAGCCTAAGTTGCTGAAAAGCCTATTTCATAAGCCTAAGTTGCTGAAATAAGCCTATTTAATAAGCCTAAGTTGCTGAAAAGCCTATTTAATAAGCCTAAGTTGCTGAAAAGCCTATTTCATAAGCCTAAGTTGCTGAAATAAGCCTTTTTAATAAGTATAAGTTGCTGAAATAAGCCTATTTAATCAGTCTATTTAATAAGCCTTTTTAATAGGCCTATTTAATAAGTTTAAGTTGCTGAACTAAGGCTATTTAATAAGCCTAAGTTGCTGAAATGAGCCTATTTAATAAGCCTAAGTTGCTGAATTAAGGCTATTTAATAAGTCTAAGTTGCTGAAATAAACCTATTTAATAAGCCTAAGTTGCTGAAATAAGCCTATTTAATAGGCCTATCTAATAAGTCTAAGTTGCAGAAATAAGCATATTTCATAAGCCTATTTAATGAGCCTAAGTTGATGAAATGTCTATTTAATAAGTCGATTTAATAAGTCTAAGTTGCTAAAATAAGCCTATTTAATAAGGCTATTTAATAAGCCTAAGTTGCTGAAATAATCCTATTTAATCAGGCTATTTAATGAGCCTAAGTTGCTGAAATAAGCCTATTTAATAAGCCGAAGTTTCTGAACTAAGCCTATTTAAAAAGGTATATTTAGTAAGTCTAAGTTGCTGAAATAAACCTATTTAAAAATGCTATTTAATAAGCCTAAATTGCTGAAATAAACCTGTTTAATAAGGATATTTAATAAGCATAAGTTGCTGAAATAAGCCTATTTAATAAGCCTAAGTTTCTGAAATAAGCCTATTTAATAAGGCTATTTAATAAGCCTAAGTTGCTGAAATAAACCTATTTAAAAAGCCTAAGTTGCTCAAATAAGCCTATTTAATGAGGCTATTTAATAAGTCTATTTAATAAGCCTATTTAATATGCCTATTTAATAAGCCTATTTAATAAGCCTATTTAATGAGCCTATTTAATAAGCCTATTTAATAAGCCTATTTATTGAGCCTATTTAATAAGCCTATTTAATAAGCCTATTTATTGAGCCTATTTAATAAGTCTATTTAATAAGCCTATTTAATAAGCCTATTTAATGAGTATTTAATGAGCCTATTTAATCAGTCTATTTAATAAGCCTATTTAATAGGCCTATTTAATAAGTCTAAGTTGCTGAAATAAGCCTATTTAATAAGCCTAAGTTGCTGAAAAGCCTATTTCATAAGCCTAAGTTGCTGAAATAAGCCTTTTTAATAAGTCTAAGTTGCTGAAATGAGCCTATTTAATAAGCCTAAGTTGCTGAAATAAGCCTATTTAATAAGGCTATTTAATAAGCCTAAGTTGCTGAATAAGCCTATTTAATAAGTCTAAGTTGCTGAACTAAGGCTATTTAATAAGCCTAAGTTGCTGAAATGAGCCTATTTAATAAGCCTAAGTTGCTGAAATAAGGCTATTTAATAAGTCTAAGTTGCTGAAATAAACCTATTTAATAAGCCTAAGTTGCTGAAATAAGCCTATTTAATAGGCCTATCTAATAAGTCTAAGTTGCAGAAATAAGCATATTTCATAAGCCTATTTAATGAGCCTAAGTTGATGAAACGTCTATTTAATAAGTCGATTTAATCAGTCTAAGTTGCTAAAATAAGCCTATTTAATAAGGCTATTTAATAAGCCTAAGTTGCTGAAATAAGCCTATTTAATGAGGCTATTTAATGAGCCTAAGTTGCTGAAATAAGCCTATTTAATAAGCCTAAGTTTCTGAACTAAGCCTATTTAAAAAGGTCTATTTAATAAGTCTAAGTTGCTGAAATAAACCTATTTAAAAATGCTATTTAATACGCCTAAGTTGCTGAAATAAACCTGATTAATAAGGCTATTTAATAAGCATAAGTTGCTGAAATAAGCCTATTTAATAAGCCTACGTTGCTGAACTAAGCCTATATAAAAAGGTCTATTTAATAAGTCTAAGTTGCTGAAATAAACCTATTTAAAAATGCTATTTAATAAGCCTAAATTGCTGAAATAACCCTGTTTAATAAGGCTATTTAATAAGCATAAGTTGCTGAAATAAGCCTATTTAATAAGCCTAAGTTGCTGAAATAAGCCTATTTAATAAGGCTATTTAATAAGTCTAAGTTGCAGAAATAAACCTATTTAATAATGCTATTTAATACGCCTTTGTTGCTGAAATAAGCATATTTAATAAGCCTAAGTTGCTAAAATAAGCCTATTTAATAGGCCTATCTAATAAGTCTAAGTTGCAGAAATAAGCATATTTCATAAGCATATTTAATGAGCCTAAGTTGCTGAAATGTATATTTAATAAGTCGATTTAATAAGTCTAAGTTGCTAAAATAAGCCTATTTAATAAGGCTATGTAATAAGCCTAAGTTGCTGAAATAAGCCTATTTAATGAGGCTATTTAATGAGCCTAAGTTGCTGAAATAAGCCTATTTAATAAGCCTAAGTTTCTGAACTAAGCCTATTTAAAAAGGTCTATTTAATAAGTCTAAGTTGCTGAAATAAACCTATTTAAAAATGCTATTTAATACACCTAAGTTGCTGAAATAAACCTGATTAATAAGTCTATTTAATAAGCATAAGTTGCTGAAATAAGCCTATTTAATAAGCCTACGTTTCTGAACTAAGCCTATATAAAAAGGTATATTTAATAAGTCTAAGTTGCTGAAATAAACCTATTTAAAAATGCTATTTAATAAGCCTAAATTGCTGAAATAAACCTTTTTAATAAGGCTATTTAATAAGCATAAGTTGCTGAAATAAGCCTATTTAATAAGCCTAAGTTGCTGAAATAAGCCTATTTAATAAGGCTATTTAATAAGTCTAAGTTGCAGAAATAAAGCCAATTTAATAATGCTATTTAATACGCCTAAGTTGCTGAAATAAGCATATTTAATAAGCCTAAGTTGCTAAAATAAGCCTATTTAATAGGCCTATCTAATAAGTCTAAGTTGCAGAAATAAGCATAATTCATAAGCATATTTAATGAGCCTAAGTTGCTGAAATGTCTACTTAATAAGTCGATTTAATAAGTCTAAGTTGCTAAAATAAGCCTATTTAATAAGGCTATTTAATAAGCCTAAGTTGCTGAAATAAGCCTATTTAATAAGGCTATTTAATGAGCCTAAGTTGCTGAAATAAGCCTATTTAAAAAGCCTAAGTTTCTGAACTAAGCCTATTTAAAAAGGTATATTTAATAAGTCTAAGTTGCTGAAATAAACCTATTTAAAATGCTATTTAATATGCCTAAGTTGCTGAAATAAACCTGATTAATAAGGCTATTTAATAAGCATAAGTTGCTGAAATAAGCCTATTTAATAAGGCTATTTAATAAGCCTAAGTTGCTGAAATAAGCCTATTTAATGAGGCTATTTAATGAGCCTAAGTTGCTGAAATAAGCCTATTTAATAAGCCTAAGTTTCTGAACTAAGCTTATTTAAAAAGGTCTATTTAATAAGTCTAAGTTGCTGAAATAAACCTATTTAAAAATGCTATTTAATACACCTAAGTTGCTGAAATAAACCTGATTAATAAGTCTATTTAATAAGCATAAGTTGCTGAAATAAGCCTATTTAATAAGCCTACGTTTCTGAACTAAGCCTATATAAAAAGGTCTATTTAATAAGTCTAAGTTGCTGAAATAAACCTATTTAAAAATGCAATTTAATAAGCCTAAATTGCTGAAATAAACCTTTTTAATAAGGCTATTTAATAAGCATAAGTTGCTGAAATAAGCCTATTTAATAAGCCTAAGTTGCTGAAATAAGCCTATTTAATAAGGCTATTTAATAAGTCTAAGTTGCAGAAATAAACCTATTTAATAATGCTATTTAATACGCCTAAGTTGCTGAAATAAGCATATTTAATAAGCCTAAGTTGCTAAAATAAGCCTATTTAATAGGCCTATCTAATAAGTCTAAGTTGCAGAAATAAGCATATTTCATAAGCCTATTTAATGAGCCTAAGTTGATGAAATGTCTATTTAATAAGTCGATTTAATAAGTCTAAGTTGCTAAAATAAGCCTATTTAATAAGGCTATTTAATAAGCCTAGGTTGCTGAAATAAGCCTATTTAATGAGGCTATTTAATGAGCCTAAGTTGCTGAAATAAGCCTATTTAATAAGCCTAAGTTTCTGAACTAAGCCTATTTAAAAAGGTCTATTTAATAAGTCAAAGTTGCTGAAATAAACCTATTTAAAAATGCTATTTAATACGCCTAAGTTGCTGAAATAAACCTGATTAATAAGGCTATTTAATAAGCATAAGTTGCTGAAATAAGCCTATTTAATAAGCCTACGTTGCTGAACTAAGCCTATATAAAAATGTCTATTTAATAAGTCTAAGTTGCTGAAATAAACCTATTTAAAAATGCTATTTAATAAGCCTAAATTGCTGAAATAAACCTGTTTAATAAGGCTATTTAATAAGCATAAGTTGCTGAAATAAGCCTATTTAATAAGCCTTAGTTGCTGAAATAAGCCTATTTAATAAGGCTATTTAATAAGTCTAAGTTGCAGAAATAAACCTATTTAATAATGCTATTTAATACGCCTTTGTTGCTGAAAAAAGCATATTTAATAAGCCTAAGTTGCTAAAATAAGCCTATTTAATAGGCCTATCTAATAAGTCTAAGTTGCAGAAATAAGCATATTTCATAAGCATATTTAATGAGCCTAAGTTGCGGAAATGTATATTTAATAATTCGATTTAATAAATCTAAGTTGCTAAAATAAGCCTATTTAATAAGGCTATTTAATAAGCCTAAGTTGCTGAAATAAGCCTATTTAATGAGGCTATTTAATGAGCCTAAGTTGCTGAAATAAGCCTATTTAATAAGCCTAAGTTTCTGAACTAAGCCTATTTAAAAAGGTCTATTTAATAAGTCTAAGTTGCTGAAATAAACCTATTTAAAAATGCTATTTAATACACCTAAGTTGCTGAAATAAACCTGATTAATAAGTCTATTTAATAAGCATAAGTTGCTGAAATAAGCCTGTTTAATAAGCCTACGTTTCTGAACTAAGCCTATATAAAAAGGTCTATTTAATAAGTCTAAGTTGCTGAAATAAACCTATTTAAAAATGCAATTTAATAAGCCTAAATTGCTGAAATAAACCTTTTTAATAAGGCTATTTAATAAGCATAAATTGCTGAAATAAGCCTATTTAATAAGCCTAAGTTGCTGAAATAAGCCTATTTAATAAGGCTATTTAATAAGTCTAAGTTGCAGAAATAAACCTATTTAATAATGCTATTTAATACGCCTAAGTTGCTGAAATAAGCATATTTAATAAGCCTAAGTTGCTAAAATAAGCCTATTTAATAGGCCTATCTAATAAGTCTAAGTTGCAGAAATAAGCATAATTCATAAGCATATTTAATGAGCCTAAGTTGCTGAAATGTCTATTTAATAAGTCGATTTAATAAGTCTAAGTTGCTAAAATAAGCCTATTTAATAAGGCTATTTAATAAGCCTAAGTTGCTGAAATAAGCCTATTTAATAAGGCTATTTAATGAGCCTAAGTTGCTGAAATAAGCCTATTTAAAAAGCCTAAGTTTCTGAACTAAGCCTATTTAAGAAGGTATATTTAATAAGTCTAAGTTGCTGAAATAAACCTATTTAAAATGCTATTTAATAAGCCTAAGTTGCTGAAATAAACCTGTTTAATAAGGCTATTTAATAAGCGTAAGTTGCTGAAATAAGCCTATTTAATAAGCCTAAGTTGCTGAAATAAGCCTATTTAATAAGGCTATTTAATAAGTCTAAGTTGCTGAAATAAACCTATTTAATAAGCCTAAGTTGCTAAAATAAGCCTATTTAATGAGGCTATTTAATAAGTCCATTTAATAAGCCTATTTAATAAGCCTATTTAATAAGCCTATTTAATACGCCTATTTAATAAACCTATTTAATAAGTATTTAATGAGCCTATTTATTAAGTCTATTTAATAAGCCTTTTTAATAAGCCTATTTAATAAAAGCCTATTTAATAAGCCTATTTAATAAGCCTATTTAAAAAGCCTATTTATTGAGCCTATTTAATACGTCTATTTAGTAAGCCTATTTAATAAGCCTATTTAATAAGTATGTATTGAGCCTATTTAATCAGTCTATTTAATAAGCCTATTTAATAGGCCTATTTAATAAGTCTAAGTTGCTGAATAAGCCTATTTCATAAGCCTAAGTTGCTGAAATAAGCCTTTTTAATAAGTCTAAGTTGCTGAAATAAGCCTATTTAATAAGCCTAAGTTGCTGAAATAAGTCTATTTAATAAGGCTATTTAATAAGCCTAAGTTGCTGAATAAGCATATTTAATAAGTCTAAGTTGCTGAACTAAGGCTATTTAATAAGCCTAAGTTGCTGAAATAAACCTATTTAATAATGCTATTTAATACGCCTAAGTTGCTGAAATAAGCATATTTAATAAGCCTAAGTTGCTAAAATAAGCCTATTTAATAGGCCTATCTAATAAGTCTAAGTTGCAGAAATAAGCATATTTCATAAGCATATTTAATGAGCCTAAGTTGCTGAAATGTATATTTAATAAGTCGATTTAATAATTCTAAGTTGCTAAAATAAGCCTATTTAATAAGGCTATTTAATAAGCCTAAGTTGCTGAAATAAGCCTATTTAATAAGGCTATTTAATGAGCCTAAGTTGCTGAAATAATCCTATTTAATAAGCCTAAGTTTCTGAACTAAGCCTATTTAAAAAGGTCTATTTAATAAGTCTAAGTTGCTGAAATAAACCTATTTAAAAATGCTATTTAATACACCTAAGTTGCTGAAATAAACCTGATTAATAAGTCTATTTAATAAGCATAAGTTGCTGAAATAAGCCTATTTAATAAGCCTACGTTTCTGAACTAAGCCTACATAAAAAGGTCTATTTAATAAGTCTAAGTTGCTGAAATAAACCTATTTAAAAATGCAATTTAATAAGCCTAAATTGCTGAAATAAACCTTTTTAATAAGGCTATTTAATAAGCATAAATTGCTGAAATAAGCCTATTTAATAAGCCTAAGTTGCTGAAATAAGCCTATTTAATAAGGCTATTTAATAAGTCTAAGTTGCAGAAATAAACCTATTTAATAATGCTATTTAATACGCCTAAGTTGCTGAAATAAGCATATTTAATAAGCCTAAGTTGCTAAAATAAGCCTATTTAATAGGCCTATCTAATAAGTCTAAGTTGCAGAAATAAGCATAATTCATAAGCATATTTAATGAGCCTAAGTTGCTGAAATGTCTATTTAATAAGTCGATTTAATAAGTCTAAGTTGCTAAAATAAGCCTATTTAATAAGGCTATTTAATAAGCCTAAGTTGCTGAAATAAGCCTATTTAATAAGGCTATTTAATGAGCCTAAGTTGCTGAAATAAGCCTATTTAAAAAGCCTAAGTTTCTGAACTAAGCCTATTTAAAAAGGTATATTTAATAAGTCTAAGTTGCTGAAATAAACCTGTTTAATAAGGCTATTTAATAAGCGTAAGTTGCTGAAATAAGCCTATTTAATAAGCCTAAGTTGCTGAAATAAACCTATTTAATAAGCCTAAGTTGCTAAAATAAGCCTATTTAATGAGGCTATTTAATAAGTCCATTTAATAAGCCTATTTAATAAGCCTATTTAATACGCCTATTTAATAAGCCTATTTAATACACCTATTTAATAAACCTATTTAATAAGTATTTAATGAGCCTATTTATTAAGTATATTTAATAAGCCTTTTTAATAAGCCTATTTAATAAAGCCTATTTAATAAGCCTATTTAATAAGCCTATTTAATAAGCCTATTTATTGAGCCTATTTAATACGTCTATTTAGTAAGCCTATTTAATAAGCCTATTTAATAAGTATGTATTGAGCCTATTTAATCAGTCTATTTAATAAGCCTATTTAATAGGCCTATTTAATAAGTCTAAGTTGCTGAAATAAGCCTATTTAATAAGCCTAAGTTGCTGAATAAACCTATATCATAAGCCTAAGTTGCTGAAATAAGCCTTTTTAATAAGTCTAAGTTGCTGAAATAAGCTATTTAATAAGCCTATGTTGCTGAAATAAGCCTATTTAATAAGGCTATTTAATAAGCCTAAGTTGCTGAATAAGCATATTTAATAAGTCTAAGTTTCTGAAATAAGGCTATTTAATAAGCCTAAGTTGCTGAAATGAGCCTATTTAATGAGGCTATTTAATAAGTCTATTTAATAAGCCTATTTAATAAGCCTATTTGATAAGCCTATTTAATAAGCCTATTTAATAAGTCTATTTAATAAGTCTATTTAATAAGCCTATTTAATAAGTATTCAATGAGCCTATTTAATAAGCCTATTTATTGAGCCTATTTTATAAGCCTATTTATTAAGCCTATTTAATACGCCTATTTAATAAGCCTATTTAATAAGCCTATTTATTAAGCCTATTTAATGAGCCTATTTAATAAGCCTATTCATTGAGCCTATTTAATAAGTCTATTTAATAAGCCTGTTTAATAAGCCTATTTAATAAGTATTTAATGAGCCTATTTAATAAGCCTAAGTTGCTGAATAAGCCTATTTAATAAGCCTAAGTTGCTGCAATAAGCCTATTTAATAAGCCTATTTAATAAGCCTAAGTTGCTGAAATAAGCCTATTTAATAAGCATAAGTTGCTGAAATAAGGCTATTTAATAAGTCTAAGTTGCTGAAATAAGTATATTTAATGAGCCTAAGTTGCTGAAATAAGCCTATTTAAAAAGCCTAAGTTTCTGAACTAAGCCTATTTAAAAAGGTATATTTAATAAGCCTAAGTTGCTGAATAAGCCTATTTAATAAGGCTATTTAATAAGCGTAAGTTGCTGAAATAAGCCTATTTAATAAGCCTAAGTTGCTGAAATAAGCCTATTTAATAAGGCTATTTAATAAGTCTAAGTTGCTGAAATAAACCTATTTAATAAGCCTAAGTTGCTAAAATAAGCCTATTTAATACGCCTATTTAATAAGCCTATTTAATACGCCTATTTAATAAACCTATTTAATAAGTATTTAATGAGCCTATTTATTAAGTCTATTTAATAAGCCTATTTATTGAGCGTATTTTATAAGCCTATTTATTAAGCCTATTTAAAAGGCCTATTTAATAAGCCTATTTAATAAGTCTATTTAATAAGCCTATTTAATAAGCCTATTTAATAAGCCTATTTATTAAGCCTATTTAATGAGCCTATTTAATAAGCCTATTTATTGAGCCTATTTAATAAGTCTATTTAATAAGCCTGTTTAATAAGCCTATTTAATAAGTATTTAATGAGCCTATTTAATAAGCCTAAGTTGCTGAATAAGCCTATTTAATAAGCCTAAGTTGCTGCAATAAGCCTATTTAATAAGCATATTTAATAAGCCTAAGTTGCTGAATAAGCCTATTTAATAAGCCTAAGTTGCTGAAATAAGCCTATTTAATAAGTCTAAGTTGCTGAAATAAGGCTATTTAACAAGCCTAAGTTGCTGAAATAAGCCTATTTAATAGGCATAAGTTGCTGAAATAAGGCTATTTAATAAGTCTAAGTTGCTGAAATAAGCCTATTTAATATGCCTAAGTTGCTGAAATAAGTATATTTAATTAGCATAAGTTGCTGAAATAAGTCTATTTAATAAGTCTAAGTTGCTGAAATAAGGCTATTTAATAAGTCTAAGTTGCTGAAATGAGCCTATTTTATCAGCGTAAGTTGCTGAAATAAGCCTATTTAATAAACCCAAGTTGCTGAAATAAGCCTATTTAATAAGGCTATTTAATAAGCCTAAGTTGCTGAAATAAGCCTATTTAATAAGCGTAATTTGCTGAAATAAGGCTATTTAATAAGTCTAAGTTGCTGAAATAAGCCTATTTAATTAGCCTATGTTGCTGAAATAAGCCTATTTAATAAGCCTAAGTTGCTGAAATAAGCCTATTTAATAGGCCTATCTAATAAGTCTAAGTTGCAGAAATAAGCATATTTCATGAGCCTATTTACTGAGCCTAAGTTGCTGAAATGTCTATTTAATAAGTCGATTTAATAAGTCTAAGTTGCTCAAATAAGCCTATTTAATAAGGCTGTTTACTAAGCCTATGTTGCTGAAATAAGCCTATTCAATGAGGCTATTTAATGAGCCTAAGTTGCTGAAATAAGCCTATTTAATAAGCCTAAGTTTCTGAACTAAGCCTATTTAAAAAGGTATATTTAATAAGTCTAAGTTGCTGAAATAAACCTATTTAAAAATGCTATTTAATACGCCTAAGTTGCTGAAATAAACCTGATTAATAAGGCTATTTAATAAGCATAAGTTGCTGAAATAAGCCTATTTAATAAGCCTATGTTGCTGAACTAAGCCTATATAAAAAGGTCTATTTAATAAGTCTAAGTTGCTGAAATAAACCTATTTAAAAATGCTATTTAATAAGCCTAAATTGCTGAAATAAACCTGTTTAATAAGGCTATTTAATAAGCATAAGTTGATTAAATAAGCCTATTTAATACGCCTACGTTGCTGATATAAGCCTATTTAATAAGGCTATTTAATAAGTCTAAGTTGCAGAAATAAACCTATTTAATAATGCTATTTAATACGCCTTAGTTGCTGAAATAAGCATATTTAATAAGGCTACGTTGCTAAAATAAGCCTATTTAATAGGCCTATCTAATAAGTCTAAGTTGCAGAAATAAGCATATTTCATAAGCCTATTTAATGAGCCTAAGTTGCTGAAATGTCTATTTAATAAGTCGATTTAATAAGTCTAAGTTGCTAAAATAAGCCTATTTAATAAGGCTATTTAATAAGCCTAAGTTGCTGAAATAAGCCTATTTAATTAGGCTATTTAATGAGCCTAAGTTGCTGAAATAAGCCTATTTAATAAGCCGAAGTTTCTGAACTAAGCTTATTTAAAAAGGTATATTTAATAAATCTAAGTTGCTGAAATAAACCTATTTAAAAATGCTATTTAATAAGCCTAAGTTGCTGAAATAAACCTGTTTAATAAGGCTATTTAATAAGCGTAAGTTTCTGAAATAAGCCTATTTAATAAGCCTAAGTTGCTGAAATAAGCCTATTTAATAAGGCTATTTAATCAGTCTAAGTTGCTGAAATAAACCTATTTAATAAGCCCAAGTTGCTAAAATAAGCCTATTTAATGAGGCTATTTAATAAGTCCATTTAATAAGCCTATTTAATAAGCCTATTTAATACGCCTATTTAATAAGCCTATTTAATACGCCTATTTAATAAACCTATTTAATAAGTATTTAATGAGCGTATTTATTAAGTCTAATTAATAAGCCTTTTTAATAAGCCTATTTAATAATGTCTATTTAATAAGCCTATTTAATAAGTCTATTTAATAAGTCTATTCAACAAGCCTATTTATTAATTATTTAATGAGCCTATTTAATAAGCCTATTTATTGAGCCTATTTAATAAGCCTATTTATTGAGCCTATTTAATACGCCTATTTATTGAGCCTATTTAGTAAGCCTATTTATTGAGCCTATTTAATAAGCCAATTTAATAAGCCTATTTAATAAGCCTATTTAATAAGCCTATTTAATAAGCCTATTTAAAAAGCCTATTTAAAAAGCCTATTTATTGAGCCAATTTAATAAGTCTATTTAGTAAGCCTATTTAATAAGCCTATTTATTAAGTATTTATTGAGCCTATTTAATCAGTCTATTTAATAAGCTTTTTAATAGGCCTATTTAATAAGTCTAAGTTGCTGAAATAAGCCTATTTAATAAGCCTAAGTTGCTGAATAAGCCTATTTCATAAGCCTAAGTTGCTGAAATAAGCCTTTTTAATAAGTCTAAGTTGCTGAAATAAGCCTATTTAATAAGCCTAAGTTGCTGAAATAAGCCTATTTAATAAGGCTATTTAATAAGCCTAAGTTGCTGAATAAGCATATTTAATAAGTCTAAGTTGCTGAAATAAGGCTATTTAATAAGCCTAAGTTGCTGAAATGAGCCTATTTAATGAGGCTATTTAATGAGGCTATTTAATGAGGCTATTTAATAAGCCTATTTAATAAGCCTATTTAATAAGCCTATTTAATAAGTCTATTTAATAAGTCTATTTAATAAGCCTATTTAATAAGTATTTAATGAGCCTATTTAATAAGCCTATTTATTGAGGCTATTTAATAAGCCTATTTATTAAGCCTATTTAATAAGCCTATTTAATAAACCTATTTAATAAGTCTATTTAATAAGCCTATTTAATAAGCCTATTTAATAAGCCTTTTTAATGAGCCTATTTAATGAGCCTATTTCATAAGCCTATTTATTGAGCCTATTTAATAAGTCTATTTAATAAGCCTGTTTAATAAGCCTATTTAATAAGTATTTAATGAGCCTATTTAATAAGCCTAAGTTGCTGAATAAGCCTATTTAATAAGCCTAAGTTGCTGAAATAAGCCTATTTAATAAGCCTATTTAATAAGCATAAGTTGCTGAATAAGCCTATTTAATAAACCTAAGTTGCTGAAATAAGCCTATTTAATAAGTCTATGTTGCTGAAATATGGCTATTTAATAAGCCTAAGTTGCTGAAATAAGCCTATTTAATAAGCATAAGTTGCTGAAATAAGGCTATTTAATAAGTCTAAGTTGCTGAAATAAGCCTATTTAATATGCCTAAGTTGCTGAAATAAGCCTATTTAATAAGCCCAAGTTGCTGAAATAAGCCTATTTAATAAGGCTATTTAATAAGCCTAAGTTGCTGAAATAAGCCTATTTAATAAGCGTAATTTGCTGAAATAAGGCTATTTAATAAGTCTAAGTTGCTGAAATAAGCCTATTTAATAAGCCTATGTTGCTGAAATAAGCCTATTTAATAAGCCTAAGTTGCTGAAATAAGCCTATTTAATAGGCCTATCTAATAAGTCTAAGTTGCAGAAATAAGCATATTTCATGAGCCTATTTACTGAGCCTAAGTTGCTGAAATGTCTATTTAATAAGTCGATTTAATAAGTCTAAGTTGCTAAAATAAGCCTATTTAATAAGGCTGTTTACTAAGCCTAAGTTGCTGAAATAAGCCTATTCAATGAGGCTATTTAATGAGCCTAAGTTGCTGAAATAAGCCTATTTAATAAGCCTAAGTTTCTGAACTAAGCCTATTTAAAAAGGTCTATTTAATAAGTCTAAGTTGCTGAAATAAACCTATTTAAAAATGCTATTTAATACGCCTAAGTTGCTGAAATAAACCTGATTAATAAGGCTATTTAATAAGCATAAGTTGCTGAAATAAGCCTATTTAATAAGCCTATGTTGCTGAACTAAGCCTATATAAAAAGGTCTATTTAATAAGTCTAAGTTGCTGAAATAAACCTATTTAAAAATGCTATTTAATAAGCCTAAATTGCTGAAATAAACCTGTTTAATAAGGCTATTTAATAAGCATAAGTTGATGAAATAAGCCTATTTAATACGCCTACGTTGCTGATATAAGCCTATTTAATAAGGCTATTTAATAAGTCTAAGTTGCAGAAATAAACCTATTTAATAATGCTATTTAATACGCCTTAGTTGCTGAAATAAGCATATTTAATAAGGCTACGTTGCTAAAATAAGCCTATTTAATAGGCCTATCTAATAAGTCTAAGTTGCAGAAATAAGCATATTTCATAAGCCTATTTAATGAGCCTAAGTTGCTGAAATGTCTATTTAATAAGTCGATTTAATAAGTCTAAGTGGCTAAAATAAGCCTATTTAATAAGGCTATTTAATAAGCCTAAATTGCTGAAATAAGCCTATTTAATAAGCCGAAGTTTCTGAACTAAGCCTATTTAAAAAGGTATATTTAATAAGTCTAAGTTGCTGAAATAAACCTATTTAAAAATGCTACTTAATAAGCCTAAGTTGCTGAAATAAACCTGTTTAATAAGGCTATTTAATAAGCATAAGTTGCTGAAATAAGCCTATTTAATAAGCCTAAGTTGCTGAAATAAGCCTATTTAATAAGGCTATTTAATAAGTCTAAGTTGCTGAAATAAACCTATTTAAAAAGCCTAAGTTGCTCAAATAAGCCTATTTAATGAGGTTATTTAATAAGTCTATTTAATACGCCTATTTAATACGCCTATTTAATAAGCCTATTTATTGAGCCTATTTAATAAGCCTATTTAATAAGCCTATTTATTGAGCCTATTTAATAAGTCTATTTAATACGCCTATTTAATGAGTATTTAATGAGCCTATTTAATCAGTCTATTTAATAAGCCTATTTAATAGGCCTATTTAATAAGTCTAAGTTGCTGAAATAAGCCTATTTAATAAGCCTAAGTTGCTGAAAAGCCTATTTCATAAGCCTAAGTTGCTGAAATAAGCCTTTTTAATAAGTCTAAGTTGCTGAAACAAGCCTATTTAATAAGCCTAAGTTGCTGAAATAAGCCTATTTAATAAGGCTATTTAATAAGCTTAAGTTGCTGAATAAGCCTATTTAATAAATCTAAGTTGCTGAACTAAGGCTAGTTAATAAGCCTAAGTTGCTGAAATGAGCCTATTTAATAAGCGTAAGTTGCTGAAATAAGGCTATTTAATAAGTCTAAGTTGCTGAAATAAGCTTATTTAATAAGCCTAAGTTGCTGAAATAAGCCTATTTAATAGGCCTATCTAATAAGTCTAAGTTGCAGAAATAAGCATATTTCTTAAGCCTATTTAATGAGCCTAAGTTGCTAAAATAAGCCTATTTATTGAGCCTATTTAATAAGTCTTTTTAATAAGCCTATTTAATAAGCCTATTTAATAAGCATATTTAATGAGCCTATTTAATACGCCTATTTAATAAACCTATTTAATAAGTATTTAATGAGCCTATTTAATACGTCTATTTAATAAGCCTTTTTAATAAGCCTATTTAATAAGTCTATTTAATAAGCCTATTTAATAAGTCTATTTAATATGTCTAATTAATAAGCCTATTTAATAAGTATTTAATGAGCCTATTTAATAAGCCTATTTGTTGAGCCTATTTAATGAGCCTATTTATTGAGCCTATTTAATAAGCCTATTTATTGAGCCTATTTAATAAGCCTATTTATTGAGCCCATTTCATACGCCTATTTAATAAGTCTATTTAATAAGCCTATTTAATAAGCCCAAGTTGCTGAAATAAGCCTATTTAATAAGGCTATTTAATAAGCCTAAGTTGCTGAAATAAGCCTATTTAATAAGCCTAAGTTGCTAAAATAAGCCTATTTAATAAGGCTATTTAATAAGCCTAAGTTGCTGAATAAGCCTATTTAATAAGTCTACGTTGCTGAAATAAGGCTATATAATGAGCCTAAGTTGCTGAAATGAGCCTTTTTAATAAGCCGAAGATGCTGCAATAAGGCTATTTAATAAGCCCAAGTTGCTGAAATAAGCCTATTTAATAAGTCTATTTAATACGCCTATTTAATAAGTATTTAATGAGCCTATTTAATAAGCCTATTTATTGAGACTATTTAATAAGCCTATTTATTAAGCCTATTTAATAAGCCTATTTAATAAGCCTATTTAATAAGTCTATTTAATAAGCCTATTTAATAAGCCTATTTAATAAGCCTATTTAATAAGCCTATTTATTAAGCATATTTGATGAGCCTATTTAATAAGCCTATTTATTGAGCCTATTTAATAAGTCTATTTAATAAGCCTGTTTAATAAGCCTATTTAATAAGTATTTAATGAGCCTATTTAATAAGCCTAAGTTGCTGATTAAGCCTATTTAATAAGCCTGAGTTGCTGAAATAAGCCTATTTAATAAGCCTATTTAATGAGCCTAAGTTGCTGAATAAGCCTATTTAATAAGCCTAAGTTGCTGAAATAAGCCTATTTAATACGTCTAAGTTGCTGAAATAACGCTATTTAATAAGCCTAAGTTGCTGAAATAAGGCTATTTAATAAGTCTAAGTTGCTGAAATAAGGCTATTTAATAAGCCTAAGTTGCTGAAATGAGCCTATTTAATGAGGCTATTTAATGAGGCTATTTAATGAGGCTATTTAATGAGGCTATTTAATAAGCCTATTTAATAAGCCTATTTAATAAGTCTATTTAATAAGTCTATTTAATAAGCCTATTTAATAAGTATTTAATGAGCCTATTTAATAAGCCTATTTATTGAGGCTATTTAATAAGCCTATTTATTAAGCCTATTTAATAAGCCTATTTAATAAACCTATTTAATAAGTCTATTTAATAAGCCTATTTAATAAGCCTATTTAATAAGCCTATTTAATAAGCCTATTTAATGAGCCTATTTCATAAGCCTATTTATTGAGCCTATTTAATAAGTTTATTTAATAAGCCTGTTTAATAAGCCTATTTAATAAGTATTTAATGAGCCTATTTAATAAGCCTAAGTTGCTGAATAAGCCTATTTAATAAGCCTAAGTTGCTGAAATAAGCCTATTTAATAAGCCTATTTAATAAGCATAAGTTGCTGAATAAGCCTATTTAATAAACCTAAGTTGCTGAAATAAGCCTATTTAATAAGTCTAAGTTGCTGAAATATGGCTATTTAATAAGCCTAAGTTGCTGAAATAAGCCTATTTAATAAGCCTAAGTTGCTGAAATAAGGCTATTTAATAAGTCTAAGTTGCTGAAATAAGCCTATTTAATATGCCTAAGTTGCTGAAATAAGTATATTTAATGAGCATAAGTTGCTGAAATAAGCCTATTTAATAAGTCTAAGTTGCTGAAATAAACCTATTTAAAAATGCTATTTAATACGCCTAAGTTGCTGAAATTAACCTGATTAATAAGGCTATTTAATAAGCATAAGTTGCTGAAATAAGCCTGTTTAATAAGCCTACGTTGCTGAACTAAGCCTATATAAAAAGGTCTATTTAATAAGTCTAAGTTTCTGAAATAAACCTATTTAAAAATGCTATTTAATAAGCCTAAATTGCTGAAATAAACCTGTTTAATAAGGCTATTTAATAAGCATAAGTTGCTGAAATAAGCCTATTTAATACGCCTAAGTTGCTGAAATAAGCCTATTTAATAAGGCTATTTAATAAGTCTAAGTTGCAGAAATAAACCTATTTAATAATGCTATTTAATAGCCTAAGTTGCTGAAATAAGCATATTTAATAAGCCTACGTTGCTAAAATAAGCCTATTTAAAAGCCCTATCTAATAAGTCTAAGTTGCAGAAATAAGCATATTTCATAAGCCTATTTAATGAGCCTAAGTTGCTGAAATGTCTATTTAATAAGTCGATTTAATAAGTCTAAGTTGCTAAAATAAGCCTATTTAATAAGACTATTTAATAAGCCTAAGTTGCTGAAATAAACCTATTTAATAAGCCGAAGTTTCTGAACTAAGCCTATTTAAAAGGTATATTTAATAAGTCTAAGTTGCTGAAATAAACCTATTTAAAAATGCTACTTAATAAGCCTAAGTTGCTGAAATAAACCTGTTTAATAAGGCTATTTAATAAGCATAAGTTGCTGAAATAAGCCTATTTAATAAGCCTAAGTTGCTGAAATAAGCCTATTTAATAAGGCTATTTAATAAGTCTAAGTTGCTGAAATAAACCTATTTAAAAAGCCTAAGTTGCTCAAATAAGCCTATTTAATGAGGTTATTTAATAAGTCTATTTAATACGCCTATTTAATACGCCTATTTAATAAGCCTATTTATTGAGCCTATTTAATAAGCCTATTTAATAAGCCTATTTATTGAGCCTATTTAATAAGTCTATTTAATACGCCTATTTAATGAGTATTTAATGAGCCTATTTAATCAGTCTATTTAATAAGCCTATTTAATAGGCCTATTTAATAAGTCTAAGTTGCTGAAATAAGCCTATTTAATAAGCCTAAGTTGCTGAAAAGCCTATTTCATAAGCCTAAGTTGCTGAAATAAGCCTTTTTAATAAGTCTAAGTTGCTGAAACAAGCCTATTTAATAAGCCTAAGTTGCTGAAATAAGCCTATTTAATAAGGCTATTTAATAAGCTTAAGTTGCTGAATAAGCCTATTTAATAAATCTAAGTTGCTGAACTAAGGCTAGTTAATAAGCCTAAGTTGCTGAAATGAGCCTATTTAATAAGCGTAAGTTGCTGAAATAAGGCTATTTAATAAGTCTAAGTTGCTGAAATAAGCTTATTTAATAAGCCTAAGTTGCTGAAATAAGCCTATTTAATAGGCCTATCTAATAAGTCTAAGTTGCAGAAATAAGCATATTTCTTAAGCCTATTTAATGAGCCTAAGTTGCTAAAATAAGCCTATTTATTGAGCCTATTTAATAAGTCTTTTTAATAAGCCTATTTAATAAGCCTATTTAATAAGCATATTTAATGAGCCTATTTAATACGCCTATTTAATAAACCTATTTAATAAGTATTTAATGAGCCTATTTAATACGTCTATTTAATAAGCCTTTTTAATAAGCCTATTTAATAAGTCTATTTAATAAGCCTATTTAATAAGTCTATTTAATATGTCTAATTAATAAGCCTATTTAATAAGTATTTAATGAGCCTATTTAATAAGCCTATTTGTTGAGCCTATTTAATGAGCCTATTTATTGAGCCTATTTAATAAGCCTATTTATTGAGCCTATTTAATAAGCCTATTTATTGAGCCCATTTCATACGCCTATTTAATAAGTCTATTTAATAAGCCTATTTAATAAGCCCAAGTTGCTGAAATAAGCCTATTTAATAAGGCTATTTAATAAGCCTAAGTTGCTGAAATAAGCCTATTTAATAAGCCTAAGTTGCTAAAATAAGCCTATTTAATAAGGCTATTTAATAAGCCTAAGTTGCTGAATAAGCCTATTTAATAAGTCTACGTTGCTGAAATAAGGCTATATAATGAGCCTAAGTTGCTGAAATGAGCCTTTTTAATAAGCCGAAGATGCTGCAATAAGGCTATTTAATAAGCCCAAGTTGCTGAAATAAGCCTATTTAATAAGTCTATTTAATACGCCTATTTAATAAGTATTTAATGAGCCTATTTAATAAGCCTATTTATTGAGACTATTTAATAAGCCTATTTATTAAGCCTATTTAATAAGCCTATTTAATAAGCCTATTTAATAAGTCTATTTAATAAGCCTATTTAACAAGCCTATTTAATAAGCCTATTTAATAAGCCTATTTATTAAGCATATTTGATGAGCCTATTTAATAAGCCTATTTATTGAGCCTATTTAATAAGTCTATTTAATAAGCCTGTTTAATAAGCCTATTTAATAAGTATTTAATGAGCCTATTTAATAAGCCTAAGTTGCTGATTAAGCCTATTTAATAAGCCTGAGTTGCTGAAATAAGCCTATTTAATAAGCCTATTTAATGAGCCTAAGTTGCTGAATAAGCCTATTTAATAAGCCTAAGTTGCTGAAATAAGCCTATTTAATACGTCTAAGTTGCTGAAATAACGCTATTTAATAAGCCTAAGTTGCTGAAATAAGGCTATTTAATAAGTCTAAGTTGCTGAAATAAGCCTATTTAATAAGCCTAAGTTGCTGAAATGAGCCTATTTAATCAGCGTAAGTTGCTGAAATAAGCCTATTTAATAAGCCCAAGTTGCTGAAATAAGCCTATTTAATAAGGCTATTTAATAAGCCTAAGTTGCTGAAATAAGCCTATTTAATAAGTCTAAGTTGCTGAAATAAGCCTATTCAATAAGTCTAAGTTGCTGAAATAAGGCTATTTAATAAGCTTAAGTTGCTGAAATGAGCCTATTTAATAAGCCTGAGTTGCTGAAATAAGGCTATTTAATAAGTCTAAGTTGCTGAAGTAAGCCTATTTAATAAGCCTAAGTTGCTAAAATAAGCCTATTTAATGAGGCTATTTAATAAGTCTATTTAATAAGCCTATTTAATAAGCCTATTTAATAAGGCTATTTAATAAGCCTATTTAATAAGCCGATTTAATGAGCCTATTTAATACGCCTATTTATTGAGCCTATTTAATAAGTCTATTTAATAAGCCTGTTTAATAAGCCTAAGTTGCTGAATAAGCCTATTTAATAAGCCTAAGTTGCTGAATTAAGTCTATTTAATAAGCCTATTTAATAAGCCTAAGTTGCTGAATAAGCCTATTTTTATTAAGCCTAAGTTGCTGAAATAAGCCTATTTAATAAGCCCAAATTGCTAAAATAAGCCTATTTAATAAGGCTATTTAATAAGCCTAAGTTGCTGAAATAAGCCTATTTAATACACGGAAGTTGCTGAAATAAGGCTATTTAATAAGTCTAAGTTGCTGAAATAAGCCTATTTAATAAGCCTAAGTTGCTGAAATAAGCCTATTTAATAAGCCTAAGTTGCTGAAATAAGCCTATTTAATAAGGCTATTTAATGAGCCTAAGTTGCTGAAATAAGCCTATTTAAAAAGCCTAAGTTTCTGAACTAAGCCTATTTAAAAAGGATTATTTAATAAGTCTAAGTTGCTGAAATAAACCTAATTAAAAATGCTATTTAATAAGCCTAAGTTGCTGAAATAAACCTATTTAAAAATGCTATTTAATAAGCCTAAGTTGCTGAAATAAACCTGTTTAATAAGGCTATTTAATAAGCGTAAGTTGCTGAAATAAGCCTATTTAATAAGCCTAAGTTGCTGTAATAAGCCTTTTTAATAACGCTATTTAATAAGTCTAAGTTGCTGAAATAAACCTATTTAATAAGCCCAAGTTGCTAAAATAAGCCTATTTAATGAGGCTATTTAATAAGTCCATATAATAAGCCTATTTAATAAGCCTATTTAATACGCCTATTTAATAAGCCTATTTAATACGCCTATTTAATAAACCTATTTAATAAGTATTTAATGAGCCTATTTATTAAGTCTATTTAATAAGCCTTTTTAATAAGCCTATTTAATAAAGTCTATTTAATAAGCCTATTTAATAAGTCTATTTAATAAGTCTATTCAACAAGCCTATTCAACAGGCCTATTTATTAATTATTTAATGAGCCTATTTAATAAGCCTATTTATTGAGCCTATTTAATAAGCCTATTTATTGAGCCTATTTAATAACCCTATTTATTGAGCCTATTTAGTAAGCCTATTTATTGAGCCTATTTAATAAGCCTATTTAATAAGCCTATTTAATAGGCCTATTTAATAAGCCTATTTAATAAGCCTATTTAATAAGCCTATTTAAAAAGCCTATTTATTGAGCCTATTTAATAAGTCTATTTAGTAAGCTTATTTAATAAGCCTATTTAATAAGTATTTATTGAGCCTATTTAATCAGTCTATTTAATAAGCCTTTTTAATAGGCCTATTTAATAAGTCTAAGTTGCTGAAATAAGCCTATTTAATAAGCCTAAGTTGCTGAAATAAGCCTATTTAATAAGCCTAAGTTTCTGAAATAAGCCTATTTAATAAGGCTATTTAATAAGCCTAAGTTGCTGAATAAGCATATTTAATAAGTCTACGTTGCTGAAATAAGGTTATTTAATAAGCCTAAGTTGCTGAAATGAGCCTATTTAATGAGGCTATTTAATAAGCCTATTTAATAAGCCTATTTAATAAGCCTATTTAATAAGCCTATTTAATAAGTATTTAATGAGCCTATTTAATAAGCCTATTTATTGAGGCTATTTAATAAGCCTATTTATTAAGCTTATTTAATAAGCCTATTTAATAAGTCTATTTAATGAGCCTATTTAATAAGCCTATTTAATAAGCCTATTTATTAAGCCTATTTAATGAGCCTATTTAATAAGCCTATTTATTGAGCCTAATTAATAAGTCTATTTAATAAGCCTGTTTAATAAGCCTATTTAATAAGTATTTAATGAGCCTATTTAATAAGCCTAAGTTGCTGAAATAAGCCTATTTAATAAGCCTATTTAATAAGCCTAAGTTGCTGAATAAGCCTATTTAATAAGCCTAAGTTGCTGAAATAAGCCTATTTAATAAGTCTAAGTTGCTGAAATAAGGCTATTTAATAAGCCTAAGTTGCTGAAATAAGCCTATTTAATAAGCCTAAGTTGCTGAAATAAGCCTATTTATTAAGGCTATTTAATAAGCCTAAGTTGCTGAAATAAGCCTATTTAATAAGTCTAAGTTGCTGAAATAAGCCTATTCAATAAGTCTAAGTTGCTGAAATAAGGCTATTTAATAAGCCTATTTAATAAGCCTAAGTTGCTGAATAAGCCTATTTAATAAGCCTAAGTTGCTGAAATAAGCCTATTTAATAAGTCTAAGTTGCTGAAATAAGCCTAATAAAGGTTTTTGGGTTAGATCGCGTTTATTTATAAATGTGTCGTAACCCTCCACCACCCGACACGGCCAATCAGCAAAGAAAAGTGTCACGTTGACAAAAGACAAATAATTCACTACTTCAGCCCACCGGTGTGTTGAAGAGTTAATCCACATTTACAGTTTGAGTACGACGTTTCGCTGGTAAATACTTCCAGCATCATCGGGCAATTCGCCAGAATGGTAAAGCCCTCGCTTGCTCCCGGTTTTATATAGAGCAGAAGAGTGATGTCATCACTTAACTCATCAGGTGCAGTGATTAGAGGCGGAGGGGGGGGTAATGTAATTATATAATCGATTAGTAATCAGTCATTGGTTATGATTAGTAATGAGTTGTAGATTAGTAATTCTTTAAATCAAAATGTAATGTGTATTATTTAATAATACGCTTCCAGGCCGCACTGAGCCGGTAGCTGTCAGAGCGATTAAAGTTATTCTTGTTCCTCTCAATTTCAATGGATTCTCTAATTAGTCTTTGCCAGTAATAATTAGTTTTACACACCACTGCAACATTGTCAAAATCAATTGAGTGTCCTTGTTGACAAGCATGTTCTGCCACTGCCGACAGTTGTGTTTGAGATAATTTAATATTTCTCTGATGTTCTTTTAGTCTTACGCTGATGTTACGTCCCGTCTGCCCAATGTAGCAGCTGCCACATGAACAATTAATCCGATATACACCTTCTGTTGATAGGGTTACGACACATTTATAAATAAACGCGATCTAACCCAAAAACCTTTATTATGAATAATATTGGTCGCGAAAGCCTACGTGTTAAACTGAAATAAGCCTATTCAATAAGTCTAAGTTGCTGAAATAAGGCTATTTAATAAGCTTAAGTTGCTGAAATGAGCCTATTTAATAAGCCTGAGTTGCTGAAATAAGGCTATTTAATAAGTCTAAGTTGCTGAAATAAGCCTATTTAATAAGCCTAAGTTGCTAAAATAAGCCTATTTAATGAGGCTATTTAATAAGTCTATTTAATAAGCCTATTTAATAAGCCTATTTAATAAGCCTATTTAATAAGCCTATTTAATAAGTCTATTTAATGAGTCTATTTAATAAGCCTATTTAAAGAGTATTCAATGAGCCTATTTATTAAGCCTATTTATTGGGCCTATTTAATAAGCCTATTTATTAAACCTATTTAATAAGCCTATTTAATAAGCCTATTTAATAAGTCTATTTGATAAGCCTATTTAATAAGCCTATTTAATAAACATATTTAATAAGCCTATTTATTAAGCCGATTTAATGAGCCTATTTAATACGCCTATTTATTGAGCCTATTTAATAAGTCTATTTAATAAGCCTGTTTAATAAGCCTATTTAATAAGTATTTAATGAGCCTATTTAATAAGCCTAAGTTGCTGAATAAGCCTATTTAATAAGCCTAAGTTGCTGAATTAAGTCTATTTAATAAGCCTATTTAATAAGCCTAAGTTGCTGAATAAGCCTGTTTTTAATAAGCCTAAGTTGCTGAAATAAGCCTATTTAATAAGCCCAAGTTGCTGAAATAAGCCTATTTAATAAGGCTATTTAATAAGCCTAAGTTGCTGAAATAAGCCTATTTAATACGCGTAAGTTGCTGAAATAAGGCTATTTAATAAGTCTAAGTTGCTGAAATAAGCCTATTTAATAAGCCTAAGTTGCTGAAATAAGCCTATTTAATAAGCCTAAGTTGCTGATATAAGCCTATTTAATAAGGCTATTTAATGAGCCTAAGTTGCTGAAATAAGCCTATTTAAAAAGCCTAAGTTTCTGAACTAAGCCTATTTAAAAAGGTATATTTAATAAGTCTAAGTTGCTGAAATAAACCTATTTAAAAATGCTATTTAATAAGCCTAAGTTGCTGAAATAAACCTATTTAAAAATGCTATTTAATAAGCCTAAGTTGCTGAAATAAACCTGTTTAATAAGGCTATTTAATAAGCGTAAGTTGCTGAAATAAGCCTATTTAATAAGCCTAAGTTGCTGAAATAAGCCTATTTAATAAGTCTAAGTTGCTGAAATAAGCCTATTCAATAAGTCTAAGTTGCTGAAATAAGGCTATTTAATAAGCTTAAGTTGCTGAAATGAGCCTAGTTAATAAGCCTGAGTTGCTGAAATAAGGCTATTTAATAAGTCTAAGTTGCTGAAATAAGCCTATTTAATAAGCCTAAGTTGCTAAAATAAGCCTATTTAATGAGGCTATTTAATAAGTCTATTTAATAAGCCTATTTAATAAGCCTATTTAATAAGCCTATTTAATAAGTCTATTTGATAAGCCTATTTAATAAGCCTATTTAATAAACATATTTAATAAGCCTATTTATTAAGCCGATTTAATGAGCCTATTTAATACGCCTATTTATTGAGCCTATTTAATAAGTCTATTTAATAAGCCTGTTTAATAAGCCTATTTAATAAGTATTTAATGAGCCTATTTAATAAGCCTAAGTTGCTGAATAAGCCTATTTAATAAGCCTAAGTTGCTGAATTAAGTCTATTTAATAAGCCTATTTAATAAGCCTAAGTTGCTGAATAAGCCTATTTTTAATAAGCCTAAGTTGCTGAAATAAGCCTATTTAATAAGCCCAAGTTGCTGAAATAAGCCTATTTAATAAGGCTATTTAATAAGCCTAAGTTGCTGAAATAAGCCTATTTAATACGCGTAAGTTGCTGAAATAAGGCTATTTAATAAGTCTAAGTTGCTGAAATAAGCCTATTTAATAAGCCTAAGTTGCTGAAATAAGCCTATTTAATAAGCCTAAGTTGCTGATATAAGCCTATTTAATAAGGCTATTTAATGAGCCTAAGTTGCTGAAATAAGCCTATTTAAAAAGCCTAAGTTTCTGAACTAAGCCTATTTAAAAAGGTATATTTAATAAGTCTAAGTTGCTGAAATTAACCTATTTAAAAATGCTATTTAATAAGCCTAAGTTGCTGAAATAAACCTATTTAAAAATGCTATTTAATAAGCCTAAGTTGCTGAAATAAACCTGTTTAATAAGGCTATTTAATAAGCATAAGTTGCTGAAATAAGCCTATTTAATAAGCCTAAGTTGCTGAAATAAGCCTATTTAATAAGTCTAAGTTGCTGAAATAAGCCTATTCAATAAGTCTAAGTTGCTGAAATAAGGCTATTTAATAAGCTTAAGTTGCTGAAATGAGCCTAGTTAATAAGCCTGAGTTGCTGAAATAAGGCTATTTAATAAGTCTAAGTTGCTGAAATAAGCCTATTTAATAAGCCTAAGTTGCTAAAATAAGCCTATTTAATGAGGCTATTTAATAAGTCTATTTAATAAGCCTATTTAATAAGCCTATTTAATAAGCCTATTTAATAAGCCTATTTAATAAGTATATTTAATGAGTCTATTTAATAAGCCTATTTAAAGAGTATTCAATTAGCCTATTTATTAAGCCTATTTATTGGGCCTATTTAATAAGCCTATTTATTAAGCCTATTTAATAAGCCTATTTAATAAGCCTATTTAATAAGTCAATTTGATAAGCCTATTTAATAAGCCTATTTAATAAACATATTTAATAAGCCTATTTATTAAGCCGATTTAATGAGCCTATTTAATACGCCTATTTATTGAGGCTATTTAATAAGTCTATTTAATAAGCCTGTTTAATAAGCCTATTTAATAAGTATTTAATGAGCCTATTTAATAAGCCTAAGTTGCTGAATAAGCCTATTTAATAAGCCTAAGTTGCTGAATTAAGTCTATTTAATAAGCCTATTTAATAAGCCTAAGTTGCTGAATAAGCCTATTTTTATTAAGCCTAAGTTGCTGAAATAAGCCTATTTAATAAGCCCAAGTTGCTGAAATAAGCCTATTTAATAAGGCTATTTAATAAGCCTAAGTTGCTGAAATAAGCCTATTTAATACGCGTAAGTTGCTGAAATAAGGCTATTTAATAAGTCTAAGTTGCTGAAATAAGCCTATTTAATAAGCCTAAGTTGCTGAAATAAGCCTATTTAATAAGCCTAAGTTGCTGAAATAAGCCTATTTAATAAGGCTATTTAATGAGACTAAGTTGCTGAAATAAGCCTATTTAAAAAGCCTAAGTTTCTGAACTAAGCCTATTTAAAAAGGTATATTTAATAAGTCTAAGTTGCTGAAATAAACCTATTTAAAAATGCTATTTAATAAGCCTAAGTTGCTGAAATAAACCTATTTAAAAATGCTATTTAATAAGCCTAAGTTGCTGAAATAAACCTGTTTAATAAGGCTATTTAATCAGTCCATATAATAAGCCTATTTAATAAGCCTATTTAATACGCCTATTTAATAAGCCTATTTAATACGCCTATTTAATAAACCTATTTAATAAGTATTTAATGAGCCTATTTATTAAGTCTATTTAATGAGCCTTTTTAATAAGCCTATTTAATAAAGTCTATTTAATAAGCCTATTTAATAAGTCTATTTAATAAGTCTATTCAACAAGCCTATTCAACAAGCCTATTTATTAATTATTTAATGAGCCTATTTAATAAGCCTATTTATTGAGCCTATTTAATAAGCCTATTTATTGAGCCTATTTAATAACCCTATTTATTGAGCCTATTTAATAAGCCTATTTAATAAGCCTATTTAATAGGCCTATCTAATAAGTCTAAGTTGCAGAAATAAGCATATTTCATAAGCCTATTTACTGAGCCTAAGTTGCTGAAATGTCTATTTAATAAGTCGATTTAATAAGTCTAAGTTGCTAAAATAAGCCTATTTAATAAGGCTATTTACTAAGCCTAAGTTGCTGAAATAAGCCTATTTAATGAGGCTATATAATGAGCCTAAGTTGCTGAAATAAGCCTATTTAATAAGCCTAAGTTTCTGAACTAAGCCTATTTAAAAAGGTATATTTAATAAGTCTAAGTTGCTGAAATAAACCTATTTAAAAATGCTATTTAATACGCCTAAGTTGCTGAAATAAACCTGATTAATAAGGCTATTTAATAAGCATAAGTTGCTGAAATAAGCCTATTTAATAAGCCTACGTTGCTGAACTAAGCCTATATAAAAAGGTATATTTAATAAGTCTAAGTTGCTGAAATAAACCTGTTTAATAAGGCTATTTAATAAGCATAAGTTGATGAAATAAGCCTCTTTAATAAGCCTAAGTTGCTGAAATAAGCCTATTTAATAAGGCTATTTAATAAGTCTAGGTTGCAGAAATAAACCTATTTAATAATGCTATTTACTAGCCTAAGTTGCTGAAATAAGCATATTTAGTAAGCCTACGTTGCTAAAATAAGCCTATTAAATAGCCCTATCTAATAAGTCTAAGTTGCAGAAATAAGCATATTTCATAAGCCTATTTAATGAGCCTAAGTTGCTGAAATGTCTATTTAATAAGTCGATTTAATAAGTCTAAGTTGCTAAAATAAGCCTATTTAATAAGGCTATTTAATAAGCCTAAGTTGCTGAAATAAGCCTATTTAATAAGGCTATTTAATGAGCCTAAGTTGCTGAAATAAGCCTATTTAATAAGCCGAAGTTTCTGAACTAAGCCTATTTAAAAGGTATATTTAATAAGTCTAAGTTGCTGAAATAAACCTATTTAAAAATGCTACTTAATAAGCCTAAGTTGCTGAAATAAACCTGTTTAATAAGGCTATTTAATAAGCATAAGTTGATGAAATAAGCCTATTTAATAAGCCTAAGTTGCTGAAATAAGCCTATTTAATAAGGCTATTTAATAAGTCTAAGTTGCAGAAATAAACCTATTTAATAATGCTATTTACTAGCCTAAGTTGCTGAAATAAGCATATTTAGTAAGCCTACGTTGCTAAAATAAGCCTATTAAATAGCCCTATCTAATAAGTCTAAGTTGCAGAAATAAGCATATTTCATAAGCCTATTTAATGAGCCTAAGTTGCTGAAATGTCTATTTAATAAGTCGATTTAATAAGTCTAAGTTGCTAAAATAAGCCTATTTAATAAGGCTATTTAATAAGCCTAAGTTGCTGAAATAAGCCTATTTAATAAGGCTATTTAATGAGCCTAAGTTGCTGAAATAAGCCTATTTAATAAGCCGAAGTTTCTGAACTAAGCCTATTTAAAAGGTATATTTAATAAGTCTAAGTTGCTGAAATAAACCTATTTAAAAATGCTACTTAATAAGCCTAAGTTGCTGAAATAAACCTGTTTAATAAGGCTATTTAATAAGCCTAAGTTGCTGAAATAAACCTGTTTAATAAGGCTATTTAATCAGTCCATATAATAAGCCTATTTAATAAGCCTATTTAATACGCCTATTTAATAAGCCTATTTAATACGCCTATTTAATAAACCTATTTAATAAGTATTTAATGAGCCTATTTATTAAGTCTATTTAATGAGCCTTTTTAATAAGCCTATTTAATAAAGTCTATTTAATAAGCCTATTTAATAAGTCTATTTAATAAGTCTATTCAACAAGCCTATTCAACGAGCCTATTTATTAATTATTTAATGAGCCTATTTAATAAGCCTATTTATTGAGCCTATTTAATAAGCCTATTTATTGAGCCTATTTAATAACCCTATTTATTGAGCCTATTTAATAAGCCTATTTAATAAGCCTATTTAATAGGCCTATCTAATAAGTCTAAGTTGCAGAAATAAGCATATTTCATAAGCCTATTTACTGAGCCTAAGTTGCTGAAATGTCTATTTAATAAGTCGATTTAATAAGTCTAAGTTGCTAAAATAAGCCTATTTAATAAGGCTATTTACTAAGCCTAAGTTGCTGAAATAAGCCTATTTAATGAGGCTATTTAATGAGTCTAAGTTGCTGAAATAAACCTATTTAAAAATGCTATTTAATACGCCTAAGTTGCTGAAATAAACCTGATTAATAAGGCTATTTA
Organism: Petromyzon marinus; assembly: GCF_010993605.1. NCBI lineage: Eukaryota > Metazoa > Chordata > Hyperoartia > Petromyzontiformes > Petromyzontidae > Petromyzon > Petromyzon marinus. The sequence goes on from NW_022639257.1 coordinate 50,889, forward strand.
ATAAGCATAAGTTGCTGAAATAAGCCTATTTAATAAGCCTACGTTGCTGAACTAAGCCTATATAAAAAGGTATATTTAATAAGTCTAAGTTGCTGAAATAAACCTGTTTAATAAGGCTATTTAATAAGCATAAGTTGATGAAATAAGCCTATTTAATAAGCCTAAGTTGCTGAAATAAGCCTATTTAATAAGGCTATTTAATAAGTCTAAGTTGCAGAAATAAACCTATTTAATAATGCTATTTAATAGCCTAAGTTGCTGAAATAAGCATATTTAGTAAGCCTACGTTGCTAAAATAAGCCTATTAAATAGCCCTATCTAATAAGTCTAAGTTGCAGAAATAAGCATATTTCATAAGCCTATTTAATGAGCCTAAGTTGCTGAAATGTCTATTTAATAAGTCGATTGAATAAGTCTAAGTTGCTAAAATAAGCCTATTTAATAAGGCTATTTAATAAGCCTAAGTTGCTGAAATAAGCCTATTTAATAAGGCTATTTAATGAGCCTAAGTTGCTGAAATAAGCCTATTTAATAAGCCGAAGTTTCTGAACTAAGCCTATTTAAAAGGTATATTTAATAAGTCTAAGTTGCTGAAATAAACCTATTTAAAAATGCTACTTAATAAGCCTAAGTTGCTGAAATAAACCTGTTTAATAAGGCTATTTAATAAGCATAAGTTGATGAAATAAGCCTATTTAATAAGCCTAAGTTGCTGAAATAAGCCTATTTAATAAGGCTATTTAATAAGTCTAAGTTGCAGAAATAAACCTATTTAATAATGCTATTTACTAGCCTAAGTTGCTGAAATAAGCATATTTAGTAAGCCTACGTTGCTAAAATAAGCCTATTAAATAGCCCTATCTAATAAGTCTAAGTTGCAGAAATAAGCATATTTCATAAGCCTATTTAATGAGCCTAAGTTGCTGAAATGTCTATTTAATAAGTCGATTTAATAAGTCTAAGTTGCTAAAATAAGCCTATTTAATAAGGCTATTTAATAAGCCTAAGTTGCTGAAATAAGCCTATTTAATAAGGCTATTTAATGAGCCTAAGTTGCTGAAATAAGCCTATTTAATAAGCCGAAGTTTCTGAACTAAGCCTATTTAAAAGGTATATTTAATAAGTCTAAGTTGCTGAAATAAACCTATTTAAAAATGCTACTTAATAAGCCTAAGTTGCTGAAATAAACCTGTTTAATAAGGCTATTTAATAAGCATAAGTTGCTGAAATAAGCCTATTTAATAAGCCTAAGTTGCTGAAATAAGCCTATTTAATAAGGCTATTTAATAAGTCTAAGTTGCTGAAATAAACCTATTTAAAAAGCCTAAGTTGCTCAAATAAGCCTATTTAATGAGGCTATTTAATAAGTCTATTTAATAAGCCTATTTAATACGCCTATTTAATAAGTCTATTTAATAAGCCTATTTAATAAGCCTATTTAATAAGCCTATTTATTGAGCCTATTTAATAAGCCTATTTAATAAGCCTATTTAATAAGCCTATTTATTGAGCCTATTTAATAAGTCTATTTAATAAGCCTATTTAATAAGCCTATTTAATCAGTCTATTTAATAAGCCTATTTAATAGGCCTATTTAACAAGTCTAAGTTGCTGAAATAAGCCTATTTAATAAGCCTAAGTTGCTGAAAAGCCTATTTCATAAGCCTAAGTTGCTGAAATAAGCCTTTTTAATAAGTCTAAGTTGCTGAAATAAGCCTATTTAATAAGCCTAAGTTGCTGAAATAAGCCTATTTAATAAGGCTATTTAATAAGCCTAAGTTGCTGAATAAGCCTATTTAATAAGTCTAAGTTGCTGAACTAAGGCTATTTAATAAGCCTAAGTTGCTGAAATGAGCCTATTTATTAAGCCTAAGTTTCGATTTAAAGCTTTCGTGACTGCAATGATTCATCTTCTTTGGTTCTTTCGGTAAAGTCACGTAGAATGAGAATAAAATAATAAATTGATAAAATAAAATAACACAATAATATTCTCACGACGTTTCGGCCACAACACAAGCGGCCTTCATCAGGTGAAGGGGGCGAGACTGTCTGGTAGGACAGCGCTGGAGTGAGAGAGCCACGTTCAGATCACGGCTTTTAAGCTGTGTGAGAGGAACAAAGAGCCTTGACAAAGGAATTAGCATAAAATTTAGCATTGAAATGGCTGAATGATTAGCTTGTGACTGGTCACAGAAATAGCTATGTTAAAAGTTAAAGCATACACATCCGCAGAGGCACCCATTGTTAAAAGGAATTAGCATAGAATTTAGCATTGAAATAGCTAAGTTAAGGCATACACATCCGCAGAGGCACCCCTTGACAATGGGATTAGCATAGAATTTAGCATTGAAATGGCTGAGTGATTCGCTTGTAACTGCTACAGAAATAGTTACGTTGAAGTCAGAGCATACACATTCACCGAGGCACTTAGTACAAATCAAACAGGAGAATTTAGCATTGAAATAACTAGGCGAATTTAGCATTGAAATAACTGGGTGATTTGCTAGTGACTGGTCACAGAAATGACTACACATCTGAGCTATTCACAGTACTATATAGTGAACCAATAAAAACTAAAATATAAATTACCTTCATGTTATCAATAAACTCTATATTCTCCAATCAGCTAAGCTACCAACCATAAGTCGTTATATATCACAATGCTATATGGCGAAAAAATGGGTGGATTCTTACCCTCAAATTTCCGTACCACGGATAGCTACGGGCCCCGTTCAGACGGACGAGTTCGTCCATGGTCGGAACAGAGGAGGGGGAGAGAGACAGCTGCGAAGCCCTAGTATACTCCATGTTGTAAACCATACCATTAACCGTGGTGTGAGAGTTATTAAGAGGCAATGCTGGCGAAAGAGCTGCGGTCTGAAGGTCATCGTAAAATTACAATTAATTAAGAACAGAAATGATTTAACACATCTTTCCAGTGGTTACTAAGCCTGAATCCATCTTCTCGGTTGAAATTGTCTCTGTGCTTGTATATGTGAATGGCCTCATGAACGAATCTCTCATGGTAGCCAGTTGGTTTGCAAAGAACCTCCGTCTTGGAGAAGTCAATGTCATGTGAGCCCACTGAATTGTAACAGTGATCTGCCACGGCAGAGGAGTTCGTCTTACCGTGTTTCAAGTCTGCTTCATGTTCGTGGATGCGGTCCAAGATATGTCTTTTGGCCGAAACGTCGTGAGAATATTATTGTGTTATTTTATTTTATCAATTTATTATTTTATTCTCATTCTACGTGACTTTACCGAAAGAACCAAAGAAGATGAATCATTGCAGTCACGAAAGCTTTAAATCGAAATTTAACCGCCTCTACGGGGAGGGATTCCACACATCCTTAAGATCATTCAACAGACTTCGGGATAAGAAGGCTCAACTAATCGAGTCTCTCACCTTTCTGAAGAGATGCCGCGACTCTAAGGTAATACCAACCGCATTTACACTAACCTCTGCTGTTGCAACTTCTCTCAATGCAAAACGAATTCTAGCTAGAACTAGCTTCGGTCTTATCTCGGAAAAAATCAGACTTACACGCACCGAACTCGATCAGTTAGACAAGACACTCTACAAATCACACTTAAAATTGACAGCAACAATGTCTACATCGGATTGGGAACATGTAGACAATATGACTACCTTTTCGGCTGCAACTATCAGGGCCGCTTGTGTTGTGGCCGAAACGTCGTGAGAATATTATTGTGTTATTTTATTTTATCAATTTATTATTTTATTCTCATTCTACGTGACTTTACCGAAAGAACCAAAGAAGATGAATCATTGCAGTCACGAAAGCTTTAAATCGAAATTTAAATGTAGGGACAATTTGATTTCCAAATTCAATCACCTCTCCAGCAAAAAATCGGATCCACACACCGAAAAGATAGACGTCAACAAAGTCGTAATTAATCGCAGTAACAGTTCCATTTATGATGGTCTGAAATCCGTTTTAGCTAAAGGTCTAAACTTTGCTGTATCATTGCCCATGTCGACGTTGCACTCAAGGGCTTGAGTCACATCTCTGCAGACGTAGCAAGATCTGAAATCGCTGCAACCCTCAAAAACGCTAAGTTGCCACCTAGCAACATCAGCAAAGACGAACGTTTTGAATTATCTCAATTAAAAAAGAGGGATGATATTGTCGTTCTCTCAGCCGACAAAGGCAATGCCACTGTCATCATGGACAAAACAGAATATAACAACAAAATTCAAGAACTACTCAACGATGGCAGCTATACAAAAATAAAAAGAGATCCCACCAACAGCCTGGTCACCAAAACGAACAAAATTATCTCTGATTCAACAGCATTAATTGATGAGATCAAACAGTTCTCGTTGAAACCCTCTGCTGACAGACCACCAAGATTATATGGCCTTCCAAAGATACACAAAGAAGATACACCCCTTCGTCCCATCGTCTCTACTATCAGCTCCCCCACCTACAAACTGGCACGTTTTCTGGCTGATATACTGCGACCTTTCACTGGAAAAACCACCTCTGCGGTACTAAATTCTACTCACATGGTATCGACAATCAAAGACATTTCCCTGTCCCCAAACGACCTGCTTGTCAGTTTTGATGTGGTGTCCTTGTTCACCAAAGTCCCGGTACCTGACACCATCGCTATCATTGAAGACCTGGTTCATCAAGGACTGCATACTGATGTACCCCCCCTGGTGAGACATTGCTTAACCAACACATACTTCACCTGGAATGGAACTTTCTACAAACAAACTGAGGGCACCCCAATGGGCTCCCCCCTATCTCCGGTTGTAGGCAACGTATTCATGGAAAAATTTGAAACTGACGCCATCCAGACTGCCACTCTACGCCCGACCTTATGGAAGAGGTACGTTGATGACACCTTTGTCATCTGGCCACATGGCCAGCCTGCTCTAGACCAATTCCGCGACCACATCAATTCCATACACCCAGCCATCAGATTTACCATGGAGGTCGAAAAAGATGGCAAACTACCCTTTCTGGATGTCTTAATTAAAAGGAGACATGATGGTTCAATGAGCCACTCTGTCTACAGGAAAGCTACCCATACAGATGCTTACTTGAAATCGGATTCCCACCACCATCCATCCCAGAAGAACTGCCTCATCAAGACTCTATACCATAGAGCCCAATGCATTTCCGACCAGGAACACATTACCAGTGAACTCAAGCACGTACACCAGGCTCTCAGGGCTAATGGCTACTCCGACTACACAATCCGCAAAGCCATCACTCCAGTCATGAAGAAGGATCCTCTTGTGGAGCCACTCAAAACCATCACCTTACCCTACATTGCAGGGGTCACTAAAAAGATCTCCAAAATCCTGAATAAACACAAGATCCAGGTCCGATTCAACACAGTACACAAAATCCGTGATTTAGTTCCATCTGTAAAAGATGCTCTTCCAGACATACAGTACCCGGGCGTTTACAAACTAAAGTGCCTCTGTGGTAGTAGCTACATTGGAGAAACCAAAAGACATATCTCGGACCGCATCCGCGAACATAAAGCAGACTTGAAACACGGTAAGACGAACTCCTCTGCCGTGGCAGATCACTGTTATAATTCAGTGGGCTCACATGACATTGACTTCTCCAAGACGGAGGTTCTTTGCAAACCAACCGGCTACCATGAGAGATTTGTTCATGAGGCCATTCACATATACAAGCACAGAGACAATTTCAACCGAGAAGATGGATTCTGGCTTAGTAACCATTGGAAAGATGTTTTAAACCATTTCCGTTCTTAATTTTGGTACCGCCAAAGGTGGTCTAATGATGTAGATGACTTCCCCACGCTCAGATTTTAATCTGGCTGAAAGAAAAAAATCATCCAATCCAAATCGATGTTATATCTGCCGAGTTTCCAAATCCAGAGGAAGACCCAAAATCTGTTTGCAGTAGTGACCGCAAATATGATTCATGGACCATGCGGAAACCTTAATGTCAATGCAGCAGCATGTATGAAGGACATAGAGAGCAGCAAGAAATATCCGAGACAATTTATTAAAGACACACAAACTGGAGATGATGGATATCTTCGCTATAGAAGGTGAGCTCCAGCAGACGGTGGATACACAGCAAGACTGAAGATTAGAGGCAACACGGAAATCGAAATGGACAACAGGTGGGTTGTTCCGTATTCTCCGCTTCTTTCTAAAATGTTTCAGGCGTAGATGTGTTGACCACGCTCCACCTCCTCCAGTCAGTGTGTGTATCATGGTGTGTCAGTGTGTGTGTCAGTGTGTGTCCGGCAAAACAACCCCCTACCTCCTCGCGGTGCCGGACGGGCAACTCTGTCGTGGACAGTGCTGTGGGGGGAGATCCAATTTTGATTGGCTCCTCCCCTCATGGCATATGTGTCCACCACAGGGGCTAAACGGGGGCTCTGGATGGGTGCGAGGGGCTGGTAACCCCTCCACCTTCAATTAATTACCACGAAACCACGAATTAAACTGAAATATGTAACTAATAAGCTTGTGCCGGAGGCCCCGGGGGGCCAGGCGTCTATGACGTCTCCTGGCCAAACCCCAATTGGCGGAGCCAGGAGATTGAATACCTACCCTCGGGGCTACTCCAGAAACAACGAAAAGCCACTACGGGTGGCCACGTGGAATGTTCGAACGCTCAGTGCAGAGGAGAGGCTGCCACTCCTCTGTCGGGAGCTGGACCGGTACCGCCTGGATCTATGCGGCATTCAGGAGGTCCGGTGGACCGGCTCTGGCTCCTGCCACCATGAGGGGTGGACAGTCCTCTACTCGGGGCAGCAGACTGCCAAACAACAGGGTGTGGGTCTTCTTTTGAACAAAAGAATGAAGGGGGCGTGGGAGCGTGGCGGTGAGGTGTGGGAAGCTGTAAGCCCCAGGCTACTTTGGGCTCGCCTTCCCATCAACCGGAGGCGAGGAATGGTGGTCGTGGTTACTTATGCCCCCACCGAAGATGAACATCCGTGGAGGGATGCAGGCAAAGCCGATGAGTCAGATGCCTTCTATGACCTCCTGTCACAGGTGCTGGCTAAAGTGGCCCCTCGGGATAGAGTCATCATGTTGGGTGACTTCAATGCCCGAGTTGGTCATGATACTGGCACCTGGTCTGGAGTGATTGGAGGGCATGGGCCAGATCAGCTCAATAACAACGGTAGGAGGCTGCTAGATTTTTGTGCAGCCCATGGGCTTGTAATTACCAACACGCTGTTCCGGCATCGGCGCATCCACACAACATCATAGATGCATGCCGGGTCCAAGCAAGAACATCTGCTGGACTACATAGTGACAGACCAGCGAATGCGAGCCCATGTCCTTGACACCAGGACCTACCGTGGAGCTGATCTGCCCTCTGACCATCGACTAGTCATCTGTAAGATGCGCCTGCCATTCTTCCACTCCGGTGGTGGGTGTACACCCAGGACCCCATTCCAACATAAAGTGGCCTGGTCTCAGTTATCTGATGAAAGTTGCAAGCGAGAATTTCATCATCGCTTGCGGCTGGGATTGGCATCGTCCCCGACTCCTCCTGATGTCGAGGGTAAATGGGCGAGGTTTAGGACTGTGACTCATGCAGCTGCAATGGCTGCTTTGGGTACGCGGTCCAGACCTCCCCAGAGACCCTGGCTGACAGAGGAGGTGTTCAGGATGGTTGAGAAAAAGCGACAGGCCCACTGTCATCGGCTACAGAATCCCACGTCAGAGAATGAGGAGGCTTACCGCAGCCTTCGCTCGGAGGTTCGGAGAGCCGTGAGGCGCTGCAAGGATGGGTGGTGGTCGCGGGTTGCTGAGGAGATGGAGTCTGCCTCAGTGGCCCGTGATCACAAATCTCTATTTAACTCCATCAAAAAAGTAACCTGCAGCGCCACACCTATTACCATCATTAGGGGAAAAAACGGTGATCCAATCTCCGACCCCCAGGAACAGGTTCGCAGATTTGCTGAGCATTTCTGTGAGGTCCTGGGGGAGGGAAAATCCCTCAGCCAGGAAAACATCGTGGCACAAAGTGAGGATGACCCTGCTGAGGCTGCGGTGCCTCAAATATTGGAAGAAGTCACCCCCTGTGAGTGGCTGGCTGAGGTGCCATCTGCTGAGGAAGTATTGAATGCGATCCGGAGTCTGAGACCAGGAAAGGCAGCGGGCAGAGATGATCTCCCAAGCGAAATGCTGAGGGAGGGTGGCGTTTGTGCACAGACTGCCCTATATGACATCATAACAACAGTCTGGACCACTGGACGGGTTCCGCAGGATTGGAAGGATGCCCTGGTGGTCCCCCTTTTTAAGAAGGGGGACCGCACAGACTGTAACAACTACAGGGGCATCTCACTCCTCAGTGTGCCGGGAAAGGTCCTGGCAAGGATTATTCAGCTTCGCCTTGCCAGGCACGCTGAGGAGAGGCTTGCGGAGCCCCAATGCGGTTTCAGGAAAGGGCGGTCCTGCACAGATGCCATATTTTCTGTCCGTCTGCTACAGCAGAGGTGTAGGAAATTCCAACAAGACCTACATCTCTGCTTTATTGACCTGGTCAAGGCCTATGATACCATCAGTAGGCCTGGGCTCTGGGTCGTTCTTCGTGCTTTTGGAGTACCTGACCCTCTGCTCACGATCATTAAGGACCTTCATGATGGTGAGCGGGCCCGGGTAAAACTACGTGGCCGGGAGTCAGAGCCATTCCCTGTACACCTTGGGGTGCGACAGGGATGTCCTCTGGCTCCCACATTATTTAACATCTATTTTGACCACGTAGTTCGTGAAGCCTTCAATAGCTGTACTGGGGGAATCTCCATATGGTACAGATATAATGGGAGGCTAATCGATGCCCGGGTGCGGTCAAGGGATGGCTCCCTATTGCTCAACCACGTTATGTATGCTGATGACTTGGTAATAGCTGCTCAGTCAGAGGAGGAGTTGGAGACGCTGCTGCTGAGACTGGAGCGTGCCACTAAGAGGTGGGGCCTTACCATCAGCCCCACCAAAACTAAGCACCTGCCTGGGTATTTTGTACCATCGGACACTCCACCCCCACAACTCCCAATCGGTGATGGGGCAGTTGTGGAGAGAGTGGAGAGTTTCCCATACCTGGGCAGTGTGCTTATGACTGGCTCCAGTTTAACAGCAGAGGTCTCACTCCGAATCAGTCGAGCGGCAATATCTTTTCATCGGTTGCGTAACGCTGTGTGGAAGCTACCTGGTCTGTCGCTCCGCACTAAGCTTCAGGTCTTCTCGGCCACGGTCATTCCCTCCCTTCTCTACGCTTGCGAAACGTGGACCCCCCTAATGGAACATCTTCGCCGGTTAGAAACATTTAGGCTGGCCTGCCTACGATCCATCCTGGGTTTAACCAGACTGGATTGTGTGAGGAGCTCACAAATCCTTGAAAGATCTGGGCAGGGTCCCATCGGTGAGCTCCTCCGGCAGGCAAGGCTGCGATGGCTGGGTCATGTAGCCCGCATGCCCAGCCACCGCATGCCGAAACAGCTTTTGTTTGGCCGGATTGAGGGGGCTAAGCGGGCGCGGCACGGGCTAGAGAAGAGATGGAGTGATGTGGTACAGGAGGACGTGGAGCTGAGTGGACTTGCCGATGACTGGTACCAGCGGTGTCAAGATCGGCCTCTGTGGAGGAGGCTCGTGAAGGATGCTACTGGGCAGTTGGAGGCAGTCGCCCTCCAACAACAACGGAGGGCGGAGGAGCGACGCTCAGAACAACGAGCGGAGCGCCGGGTGGCTAAAGCACAGCAGGTTGGCACAGTAGGGGGCACAGGTGGTGCATCAGCCAGTCATCTCAGTCAGTCGACCCGTGGCACCTGGGTCTGCCCCGTGACCTCCTGCCAGCGGGCGTTCGACACTTCACGTGGCCTCAGGGTGCACATAGCCTGGCACAAGCGTCGTGGTGACGTCACCGCCACTTAGTGGCGAATGGCGGTTGTTGTTGTTGTTGTTGTCTCTGTGTGTGTCTCTGTGTGTGTGTCTCTGTGTGTGTCTCGTGTGTGTCTCTGTGTGTGATGTGTGTGTGTCTCTGTGTATCTGTGTGTCTCGTGTGTGATGTGTGTGTGTGTCTCTGTGTGTGTCTGTCTCTGTGTGTGTTGTGTGTGTCTCTGTGTGTGTCTCTGTGTGTGTGTCTCTGTGTGTGTGATGTGTGTGTGTCTCTGTGTGTGATGTGTGTGTCTCCGTCTGTGTGTCTCTGTGTGTGATGTGTGTGTGTCTCTGTGTGTGATGTGTGTGTCTCCGTCTGTGATGTGTGTGTCTCTGTGTGTGTGTCTCTGGGTGTGTGTCTCTGGGTGTGTCTCTGTTTGTTTTATGTGTGTGATGTGTGTGTGTCTCTGTGTGTGTCTCATGTGTGATGTGTGTGTCTTTGTGTGTGTCTGTATGTGTGTGATGTGTGTGTGTGATGTCTGTGTGTGTGTCTTGTGTGTGTGTGATGTGTGTGTGTGATGTCTGTGTGTGTCTTGTGTGTGTGTGATGTCTGTGTGTGTGTCTTGTGTGTGTGTGTGATGTCTGTGTGTGTCTTGTGTGGTGTGTGTGATGTCTGTGTGTGTGTGATGTCTGTGTGTGTGTGATGTCTATGTGTGTCTTGTGTGGTGTGTGTGTGATGTCTGTGTGTGTGTGATGTCTACGTGTGTGTGATGTCTGTGTGTGTGATGTCTGTGTGTGTCTTGTGTGTGTGATGTCTGTGTGTATCTTGTGTGTGTGTGATGTCTGTGTGTGTGTGATGTCTCTGTGTGTGTCTTGTGTGTGTGTGTGTCTTGTGTGTGTGTTGTCTGTGTGTGTGTCTCGTGTGTGATGTGTGTGTGTCTCTGTGTGTCTGTCTCTGTGTGTGTGTTGTGTATCTCTGTGTGTGTCTGTGTGTGTCTGTGTGTGTCTCTGTGTGTGTGATGTGTGTGTGTCTCTGTGTGTGATGTGTGTGTCTGTATGTGTGTCTCTGTGTGTGATGTGTGTGTGTCTCTGTGTGTGATGTGTGTGTCTCCGTCTGTGATGTGTGTGTCTCTGTGTGTGTGTCTCTGGGTGTGTGTCTCTGTTTGTTTTATGTGTGTGATGTGTGTGTGTCTCTGTGTGTGTCTCATGTGTGATGTGTGTGTCTTTGTGTGTGTCTGTATGTGTGATGTGTGTCTCTATGTGTCTCATGTGTGATGTGTGTGTCTTTGTCTGTCTGTATGTGTGTGATGTGTGTGTGTGATGTCTGTGTGTGTGTCTTGTGTGTGTGTGATGTGTGTGTGATGTCTGTGTGTGTCTTGTGTGTGTGTGATGTCTGTGTGTGTGTCTTGTGTGTGTGTGTGATGTCTGTGTGTGTCTTGTGTGGTGTGTGTGTGATGTCTGTGTGTGTGTGATGTCTCTGTGTGTGTGATGTCTGTGTGTGTGATGTCTGTGTGTGTCTTGTGTGGTGTGTGTGTGATGTCTGTGTGTGTGTGATGTCTGTGTGTGTGATGTCTGTGTGTGTGATGTCTGTGTGTGTCTTGTGTGTGTGATGTCTGTGTGTATCTTGTGTGTGTGTGATGTCTGTGTGTGTCTTGTGTGTGTGATGTCTGCGTGTGTCTTGTGTGTGTGATGTCTGCGTGTGTCTTGTGTGTGTGTGTGTTGTCTGTGTGTGTGTGATGTCTCTGTGTGTGTCTTGTGTGTGTGTGTGATGTTTGTGTGTGATGTCTGTGTGTGTGTGATGTCTCTGTGTGTGTCTTGTGTGTGTGTGTGTCTTGTGTGTGTTGTCTGTGTGTGTCTTGTGTGTGATGTCTGTGTGTGATGTCTGTGTGTGTCATGTGTGTGTGTGATGTCTCTGTGTGTGTCTTGTGTGTGTGTGTGATGTCTGTGTGTGTTTCTAGACCACTACTCAACAACGGAGGGCGGAGGAGCGACGCTCACAACAACGAGCGGAGCGCCGGGTGGCTAAAGCACAGCAGGTTGGCACAGTAGGGGGCACAGGTGGTGCATCAGCCAGTCATCTCAGTCAGTCGACCCGTAGCACCTGGGTCTGCCCCGTGACCTCCTGCCAGCGGGCGTTCGACACTTCACGTGGCCTCAGGGTGCACATAGCCTGGCACAAGCGTCATGGTGACGTCACCGCCACTTAGTGGCGAATGGCGGTTGTTGTTGTCTGTCTCGGCGTGTGTCTGTGTGTGTCTGTATCGGTGTGTGTCTGTGTCTCTGCATGTGTGTCTGTCTCTGCGTGTGTGTATGTCTCTGCGTGTGTGTCTGTCTCTGCGTGTGTGTGTCTTTGTGTCTCTGTGTGTGTCTCTGTGTCTGTGTGTGTCTGTGTCTCTGCATGTGTGTCTGTGTGTCTGTTTCTGCGTGTATGTCTATGTCTCTGCGTGTGTCTATGTGTCTCTGCGTGTGTGTGTCTATGTGTCTCTGCATGTGTGTGTCTGTCTCTGCGTGTGTATGTCTATGTGTCTCTGCGTGTCTGTCTGTGTCTCTGTGCGTGTGTGTCACTGTGTCTGTGTGACTGCCAAGTTGTCCTTATTTTCATTGCCTTCTGATACGCCCAGCAGAAACACTGGCTGCACACACTCACCGTGCCGCGCACGGACAAAGATCCCCCGTGTAGCCTTGACAGACTGTAGGGGCAAGTGCTGTTAGCGAGCTCCTATAAGGCCGGCACGGTACACGAGGGGGTGAGTGGCCAACACCACGCCCGGCCGCCTTTGTCTCCCTAGTGGCGATGTTTACACACCGCACCAGGTACTCATTTGAGGCGGAGTCCACCTAGGGGAGGCCCTGGACCGGTTCAGATAATCGTCACCGATGTTGGATGTGAGTGGGAATCGAACTTGGGTCGCCAGGATCGTGGTGCAGCGTAGCGCTAACCGCTACCCTTCAGCTCTCCACACACGTCGTCGGTCACACACAGAACCGCAGAGGAGGGCAAGAAGGATCCCAAGCGTGCGACACTCAGAACCACAAGTGGCAGAGACTCGGCCGAGAGAGTGGAGAGAGAGTGGAGAGAGAGAGAGTGGAGAGAGAGAGAGAGTGGAGAGAGAGAGAGAGTGGAGAGAGAGAGAGAGTGGAGAGAGAGAGAGAGTGGAGAGAGAGAGTGGAGAGAGAGAGTGGAGAGAGAGAGTGGAGAGAGAGTGGAGAGAGAGTGGAGAGAGAGAGTGGAGAGAGAGTGGAGAGAGAGAGTGGAGAGAGAGAGTGGAGAGAGACTTTTTAGGACTGTATTTCCACTGAAACATAAACAACAGAAACATTACCGGAAAAAACACACCTAAGCTAAAAATCAATAAAACATCAAACTTTTAACAGCTGTATGTGTACTCTTTGATTCTATTCGGTAAAGTCACCACGTAGGTAAAAAATAAAACAACAAAAATCACGACGTTTCGGCCACAACACAAGTAGCCTTCTTCAGGTGAAGGAACAGAACTGAAATACAAATGGCACCGGGATAGAGGCCGTGGAAACGAGGCGGTGCACGGACATCTCCGTGTGCAGCAAAGTTGTTCAAGGGTTTTTCAATTTGATAAACAATCAAATGTTCTGACATCAGAATGCATTTTCAAAAACGAAATGGCGTCGACATGTCAAAAAACCTGAATGAGTTTTTTTTCTTCAAGGATTCTGTTTTCGGTTTTCATTAAAGTGTAATGACAGGGTAACACCTGCTGACATCACAGGGTGACACCTGCTGACATCACAGGGTGACACCTGCTGACATCACAGGGTGACACCTGCTGACATCACAGGGTGACACCTGCTGACATCACAGGGTGACACCTGCTGACATCACAGGGTGACAACTGCTGACATCACAGCATGACACCTGTTGACATCACAGGGTGACACCTGCTGAGGCCTGGCAAGGGCTTCACGGCACGGCCACAGAGGTAACAACCAATCAGGGAAGGAGGCGCATCTGGGGCAAAGGCAACAGGTGGGGCTAGCCGAGTTACTCTGGTCACCTGCTGGAAGGTTCCACGAGAGGGCGTGGCCGGAGGCGGGGCCTAGCCACGCCTCCGGCCACGCCCTCTCGTGTAACCTGCTGGAAGGTTCTACGAGAGGGCGTGGCCGGAGGCGGAGCCTAGCCACGCCTCCAGCCACGCCCTCTCGTGTCACTTGCTCCAAGGTTTCACGAGAGGGCGTGGCCGGAGGCGGGGCCTAGCACATTCTCAGAGGATTCGCATCGCTGAGGATGTTGTAGGCGAGCTGACACGCCACCTCCCGTGCTCCCTCCTCGCTGGAGCTCAGAAATGCGGGGAAGATGCCGGCGCCTTCTCCCATCCCGGGAATCAACACCTTATAGAGGAGGCCCACGGGTATCCCGGGCTCTGAGTAAGCGTGCAGCTCGAAGATTGGGTAGCTGACGCCGGCAGTCCGACACAGCATCCGCAACCGCCCCTCCCACGACAGCATGGCCGCCTCCGGCAGCGCCTCGAGAGCAACGGGCATGGGCCGCAGGTGGAGAGGTGCCCACCACAGCCGCGTGCGTGCCCCCCAGCCCTCAAACAGGCTGTGTGCGGCTTTGCCGGTGCCCGTGCACTCCGGCTCTGGCAGGTCTGGCACCGCCGCCTCCTTCTCCTCCTCGTCTTCGGTTGTCGCAGCCGCAGCCACCGTGTCCCATTCCGGGATGGCCCAGTCCACCTTGATGGTCCGGCCCCATAGCTGGAAGTTGATTCGAAGGAGCTTCTTCCTGGCCATGGCGGCCGCGTGATGGCTCCCGTACTCGATGAACGCGTAGCCTCGGTTGAGGGTTTTGTCCCAGCAACAGACGCTCATCTTGACGTCCACCACGCCCTCCGTGGCACCGCTCATCGCCATCATCACCTCCGCTCGCTTCTTGTCCTTTGGCAGCCCCCCAATGAAGAGGCGGCGATTGTCCACGCTGAAGCGGACTCCAATGCGGTGTCCGGGACGGATCTCGAATTTGTTGAGTTTCTTGACGGCATCCGTGGCTTCGGCGCGCGTGGCGTAGGTAGCGAACGCGTAGCCGCGGTTCTCTCCGCTATAATCCATCACGAGGCGGAGCTGGTAGAGCTTCCCCACCATCTCCAGCACGGGCACCAGCTCATCCTCGTAGAGGTCGCGCGGGATCCTCCCCAGAAACACCTCGCAGCCACGGGCGGGAGGGGGCCCCTGCCAGTCGGGCGGCGGTCCGAACTTCCTCTGTCCGTTCTCCTGGACGATGCTGTACCCCGTGCGCAACATGCGGTCCAGCAAGACCTTCATATAGGCCATGCCGAGCACCGGTGGTTTGGCTACTACGGTGGTGCTGGGGCAGCGCCTTGGGGCCCGGTGGAGCCCTTGACACTCCGCGTGGTCGCCTCGTGCCGACAAAATCACGGGGGGAATCAGCTCCTGAAAAGCCAAATCTCCGGCAGGAACTCGCTTGGCCCAAACCTACAGGCCAGCAGTGAAGAGAGAAAGAGAGAGAGTGGAGACGGATGGAGAAAGAGAGACGCGTTTGTTCGGTCCGTGGGCCTAAATGTGACGTTAGCGTAGCCTGTGCAGTATGCATACAGCGCTTTTGTCAATCCACTGCTGGATGAAGCCCTCCCCCACATTGCACAGAGGAAACAAGAAACACAAACTCACACGGTTCCCGGCATGCGTTTGTTTGTCCTCGGAAATGTTCACCGAGCGATGATTTTGCGTTTCGAGCGGCGCTCACGAGGCGGCGTTTGACTTCGCGCGGTGAACTTTGCCCGTGATGACGTCACTGGGCACGACAGGAGAGGTCGGCGCTGACTTTTAGCGCCGTTTTTTTTCTCCCCATCCAATAGTCCATGAGACGCTTCAAAATGAGACCGTTTTGCCGGTATCAAAGTATGACAAAATAAGAATAGATTTGATCCTTTTTTGGCAACAAAACGGGTGTTTAGATGTTCAAACACCAAACAGAAACCTTCTTCAATGAATCTTAAGATCTGTTTTATTGCCAGAAAGGATACAACCTATTCTTATTTTTCCATAGCCCATGAGATGTCTCCTTTGTCGGTACCACGTGAGGTGGCCTAAATTGAGCAGTTGCAATTTCTCTACGTGGCCAGGGATAAACAAATTCAATGAGTGAGACTATCAAGTAATTTACTTTCATTTTCCATTCAAATAAATGGGTACGACTAAAGTTTTGCTAACTTAGGTGGTACCGAGTTCTGCTCTGGACCATGAGTGGGCCATTTAATCAACTGTGGCCAGTTTTCAACATTGTATGGTCCCTAACAGCAACAGAGCTGTTGTATTACAATTGTGTTCATATTGGATCATCTTTACAACAGAGCAGACATGCAGACAGATCTTAATGCTTAATGCTTTCAAACCCTCGTTGTTGAAATGTGAGTTTACTTGCAAATGGAATCACAGTCCCAAATCATGACCGCAGAATGGTTGGAGCGAGTTGTTGGGGAGGGTGGTGGGTCGGGGGTTGAATTGCCATCATCAAAGCAGCACACGCCCCACCTTATGAACCACACAGAGTAATCATGCGAGCCAGACGTTGTATAGAAATGAGTATTGTTGTTAGTGTAGCGTTCACCAAAACGATCCAGGATATGTTTTATTTGGTCACGCCATTCATATTCAGATATTAATTTTGCTTGTGTTTCAGAGTGGGCCGATTCATCTTTGATCTCATGAAGATGCGAAATCGCAAATAGGTTTTGATCAAATTGCTAAAAGGATACAATTTTTAAATGGATATTTGAAATCAATGGAGTGCATGTTTTACAATTCACGCAGCTCAACGACGAAATAAATAATATCGCATGGTTTTAATTAAGTAAAATATTTTATATATCAGAATTTATAAATTTGTGTCATGAATTAGGGTGATGAATTTTGCTTTGACCATCTCTTAAATAACCGCATTTATAATTAGAGCTGGGGTATCATCATATTTCTTAAGTCGTTGATCACTCAACCAAATATATCGGTTTCATTACTCGACAAATTGGATAACAATTAGTTTTTAAAAATTTGTCCGCATATGTGCCACTGGATGGGAGGTTATGGGTGCGGCATAATCAGTTGTATTATGCTGGGCGTGGCTTGTAGGGGGTTTCCTACCTTCGGGAAGCGTGACGCTGAAATGGTCGCTGTTTATTAATCCACCCGAGTTACTGACCACGCGTTCCTCTGGTTAAGGAACCTTCACGCAAACTGCGGTCATCCTCGCAGTGCCTTTTGGCTCAGTCACCGAACAAAGACGGTCACTGTATCGCACGCTGTCAGATGTGTTTCTGCAGCCGCCTGGAATACTTTTTATTACCATATTAGGAAGCCACTGGAGCTATACACATTCACATCTAGATTTAAAACTCATTTCTTTAGAACTGCTTTTTGTGTTCTTAGCTCTTTCGGTAAAGTCACGTTGAAGGGAAACAATAAAGTAATAAAATATATAAAAATAAAAATTCTCACGACGTTTCGACCATAACACAAACGGTCATCATGATTTTTATTGTTTTATATATATTTTATTATTTTATTGTTTCCCTTCAACGTGACTTTACCGAAAGAGCTAAGAATATGAATTACTGCAGTCACGAAAGCTTTAAATTAAAATTTAACTGCTTTGTGTTTAGTCTTTCGTCCTTCCCCCACATCTCTGATTGGCACGGTTAACTACCGTACAGCGCGAAAGAAGTTCAACAACATACATGCACACAAAAGTTATAAGTTTGGTCAATTCACTTAATCGCCTAATCATATCAGCTCCTAGCTATACTGCACTCTTTGTAGGTGAGTAGGTCGGTAGCTGCGCTACTGTTGTGACATTGCCTACACGATTAACTCTGCGGTGGCGAATAGCGCGAGTGGTGTGTGTGTGTGTGTGATAATTATACATGACGACAGTGGTGTAGCTTGTACAGAATAAGTTAACACGATTTTTAATTTAGAGAGCATCTACATGCAACCGAATCTCACGACGCTATACCACAACAGACGCGTGCACCTAACCGGTAACAACGAGGCGTGATACTTGTCCGGTATTTTAAGAGAGAGACGGCCATAGGCAGAGAAGAGGAGGAAATGTATTTAGCTTGGACGTGGACAGATGGTTGAGGGAAGTAAGTTCCAGATCTTGGAGGCAGCAAGAGGAGAAGGCGAGGCAAATGACGAATCGAGGGTTGACCTCTACACAAGGAGAAGGTCAACTCGCCGCTTCGATCAGAAAGCTTCGGCTCCTGCAGCGCAGAGCGCACGGAGGCGGTGCCTGGTGTAAGAGGGGAGATGAGGCTTGCACGTTGGAACCGCCGACAGTTCAATCTACATTCAGAGACGTTCAATTTGTGTACAGGATACATCACGTGAGAGCCCGGAGTGCAGCGGAGGGGGGCGAGGCTGATTCATTCGGCCTCAGAGGAACGCCGTGACCCTCAACCGGTCCGTCATCAGTCTCAGCCGTGGTCTATCCGCTGCGGGGTGAAGGGCACCCCCCTTGTTAGTTGCTCTCGGTACTGCAAGGGCCACGTTACACTTCACTCCTGCGTCATGAAGCGATCCCGTAGCTCCGTCTCTACACGGGCTGGGCCAGACGTGGGCAAAGGACGGCCCGTTGGGCTTTTTAATCCGGCCTGCCGAACTTGTCCAAATATTATTATTGATGTTGTTGTTAAATTAAATTTTACCTTGCTCCTGTAATGCCCCCGTTTCCCAGATTAGACGGCGCACTTTGACCGGGAGTGCGGTAATTGTTCTGGGCGCAGGCCTCAGACGTTTTCGTGATGTTTGATCAGTCACGTTATGACACGTTTTTGAATGGTTCATGTTCGTGCAATTTGTTAAAATTGCCTTGCAAATAAATGCTTTGCTACCTTTTAAAGGCCAAATCCTTTCACGTAATGATTTTTGATACCATCATTCATGTTAGTTCACACAAACGCTCCATCCACCACCATCACCACCAACATCACCACCACCATCACCACCACCAGCATCACCACCACCATCAACACCACCAGCATCACCACCAACATCACCACCACCAACAGCACCATCACCACCACCAACATCACCACCAACATCACCACCATCACCAACATCACCACCACAAACATCACCATCACCAACATCACCACCACCAACAGCACCATCACCACCAACAACATCACCATCACCACCACCAACATCACCACCACCGACATCACCACCACCACCAACATCACCACCAACATCACCACCACCAACATCACCACCACCAACATCACCACCACTAACATCCCGACCACCACCAACATCCCCACCACCACCAACATCACCACCACCACCACCAACATCACCACCAACATCCCCACCACCACCAACATCACCACCAACATCACCACCACCAACATCACCACCACCACCACCAATATCACCACCAACACCACCAACATCACCACCAACATCCCCACCACCACCAACATCACCACCAACATCACCACCACCATCATCACCACCAACATCACCCCCAACATCCCCACCACCACCAACATCACCACCAACATCACCACCACCAACATCACCACCAACACCAACATCACCACCACCACCAACATCACCACCACCATCACCACCACCAACATCCCCACCACCACCAACATCACCAACATCACCACCACCACCAACATCACCACCACCAACAGCACCATCACCACCACCAACATCACCACCACCACCAACATCACCACCACTACCAACACCACCAACATCCCCACCACCACCACCATCACCACCACCAACATCACCACCACCAACATCACCACCACCACCACCAACATCACCACCACTAACATCCCCACCACCACCAACATCACCACCAACATCACAACCACCAACATCACCACCAACATCACCACCACCACCAACATCACCACCACCAACACCACCACCACCAACATCACCACCAACATCCCCACCACCACCAACATCACCACCAACATCACCACCACCATCACCACCACCAACATCACCACCAACATCCCCACCACCACCAACATCACCACCAACATCACCACTACCAACATCACCACCAACATCACCACCACCACCAACATCACCACCACCAACATCACCACCACCAACATCACCACCACCACCAACATCACCACCACCAACAGCACCATCACAACCACCAACATCACCACCACCAACATCACCACCACAAACATCACCATCACCAACATCACCACCACCAACAGCACCATCATCACCACCAACATCACCATCAACACCACCAACATTACCACCACCACCAACATCACCACCACTAACATCCTCACCACCACCAACATCACCACCACCAACATCACCACCACCACCAACAGCACCATCACCACCACCACTACCAACACCACCACCACCAACATCACCACCAACATCCCCACCACCACCACCACCAACATCACCACCACCAACATCACCACCACCACCACCACCAACATCACCACCACTAACATCCCCACCACCACCAACATCACCACCAACATCACCACCACCAACATCACCACCAACATCACCACCACCACCACCAACATCACCACCACCAACACCACCACCACCAACATCACCACCAACATCCCCACCACCACCAACATCACCACCAACATCACCACCACCATCACCACCACCAACATCACCACCAACATCCCCACCACCACCAACATCACCACCAACATCACCACTACCAACATCACCACCAACATCACCACCACCACCAACATCACCACCACCAACATCACCACCACCACCAACATCACCACCACCAACAGCACCATCACAACCACCAACATCACCACCACCAACATCACCACCACAAACATCACCATCACCAACATCACCACCACCACCACCAACAGCACCATCATCACCACCAACATCACCATCAACACCACCAACATTACCACCAACATCACCACCACTAACATCCTCACCACCACCAACATCACCACCACCAACATCACCACCACCACCAACAGCACCATCACCACCACCAACATCACCATCACCACCACCAACATCACCACCACCACCAACATCACCACCAACATCACCACCACCAACATCACCACCACCACCAACACCACCACCAACATCACCACCATCACCACCACCAACATCACCACCAACATCCCCACCACCACCAACATCACCACCACCAACATCACCACCACCAACATCACCACCACCACCAACATCACCACCACCAACAGCACCATCACAACCACCAACATCACCACCACCAACATCAACCACCACAAACATCACCATCACCAACATCACCACCACCAACAGCACCATCATCACCACCAACATCACCATCAACACCACCAACATTACCACCACCACCAACATCACCACCACTAACATCCTCACCATCACCAACATCACCACCACCACCACCAACAGCACCATCATCACCATCAACATCACCATCAACACCACCAACATCACCACCACCACCAACATCACCACCACTAACATCCCCACCACCACCAACATCACCACCACCACCAACATCACCACCAACATCACCACCACCAACATCACCACCAACATCCCCACCACCACCACCAATATCACCACCACCACCAACACGACCACCACCAACATCACCAACATCCCCACCACCACCAACATCACCACCAACATCACCACCACCATCACCACCACCAACATCACCCCCAACATCCCCACCACCACCAACATCACAACCACCAACATCACCACCAACACCAACATCACCACCACCACCACCAACATCACCACCACCATCACCACCACCAACATCCCCACCACCACCAACATCACCAACATCACCACCACCACCAACATCACCACCACCAACAGCACCATCACCACCACCAACATCACCACCACCACCAACATCACCACCACCACCACCACCACCAACATCACCACCAACATCCCCACCACCACCACCATCACCACCACCAACATCACCACCACCAACATCACCACCACTAACATCCCCACCACCACCAACATCACCACCACCACCAACATCACCATAACCACCACCAACATCACCACCACCAACATCACCACCAACATCACCACCAACATCACCACCACCAACATCATCACCAACATCACCACCACCACCAACATCACCACCACTAACATCCCCACCACCACCAACATCACCACCACCACCAACATCACCACCAACATTCCCACCACCACCAACATCACCACCACCAACAGCACCATCACCACCACCAACATCACCACCACCAACATCACCACCACAAACATCACCAACATCACCACCACCAACAGCACCATCACCACCACCAACATCACCATCAACACCACCAACATTACCACCACCACCAACATCACCACCACTAACATCCTCACCACCACCAACATCACCACTACCAACATCACCACCACCACCAACAGCACCATCACCACCACCAACATCACCATTACCACCACCAACATCACCACCACCACCAACATCACCACCACTAACATCCCCACCACCACCAACATCACCACCATCACCACCACCAACATCACCACCACCACCAACATCACCACCACTAACATCCCCACCACCACCAACATCACCACCACCACCAACATCACCACCAACATCCCCAGCACCACCAACATCACCACCAACATCACCACCACCAACATCACCACCAACACCAACATCACCACCACCACCAACATCACCACCACCATCACCACCACCAACATCACCACCAACATCCCCACCACCACCAACATCACCAACATCACCACCACCACCACCACCAACATCACCACCACCAACAGCACCATCACCACCACCAACATCACCACCACCACCAACATCACCACCACCACCACCGACACCACCACCACCAACATCACCACCAACATCCCCACCACCACCAACATCACCACCACTAACATCCCCACCACCACCAACATCACCACCACCACCAACATCACCACCACCATAACCACCACCAACATCACCACCACCACCAACATCACCACCAACATCCCCACCACGACCAACATCACCACCACCACCAACATCACCATCAACATCCCCAGCACCACCAACATCACCACCAACATCACCACCACCAACATCACCACCAACATCACCACCAACATCCCCACCACCACCAACACCACCACCACCAACATCACCACCAACATCCCCACCACCACCAACATCACCACCACCACCAACATCACCACCAACATCCCCAGCACCACCAACATCACCACCAACATCACCACCACCAACATCACCACCAACATCACCACCAACATCCCCACCACCACCAACACCACCACCACCAACATCACCACCAACATCACCACCACCAACATCACCACCAACACCAACATCACCACCACCAACATCACCACCACCATCACCACCACCAACATCACCACCAACATCCCCACCACCACCAACATCACCAACATCACCACCACCACCACCAACATCACCACCACCAACAGCACCATCACCACCACCAACATCACCACCACCACCAACATCACCACCACCACCACCGACACCACCACCACCAACATCACCACCAACATCCCCACCACCAACAACATCACCACCACTAACATCCCCACCACCACCAACATCACCACCACCACCAACATCACCACCACCATAACCACCACCAACATCACCACCACCACCAACATCACCACCACTAACATCCCCACCACCACCAACATCACCACCACCACCAACATCACCACCAACATCCCCAGCACCACCAACATCACCACCAACATCACCACCACCAACATCACCACCAACATCACCACCAACATCACCACCACCAACATCACCACCAACATCACCACCAACATCCCCACCACCACCAACACCACCACCACCAACATCACCACCAACATCCCCACCACCACCAACATCACCACCACCACCAACATCACCACCAACATCCCCAGCACCACCAACATCACCACCAACATCACCACCACCAACATCACCACCAACATCACCACCAACATCCCCACCACCACCAACACCACCACCACCAACATCACCACCAACATCACCACCAACACCAACATCACCACCAACACCAACATCACCACCACCACCAACATCACCACCACCATCACCACCACCAACATCACCACCAACATCCCCACCACCACCAACACCACCACCACCAACATCACCACCAACATCACCACCAACACCAACATCACCACCAACACCAACATCACCACCACCACCAACATCACCACCACCATCACCACCACCAACATCACCACCAACATCCCCACCACCACCAACATCACCAACATCACCACCACCACCACCAACATCACCACCACCAACAGCACCATCACCACCACCAACATCACCACCACCACCAACATCACCACCACCACCACCGACACCACCACCACCAACATCACCACCAACATCCCCACCACCACCAACATCACCACCACTAACATCCCCACCACCACCAACATCCCCACCACCACCACCAACATCACCACCACCATAACCACCACCAACATCACCACCACCACCAACATCACCACCACTAACATCCCCACCACCACCAACATCACCACCACCACCAACATCACCACCAACATCCCCAGCACCACCAACATCACCACCAACATCACCACCACCAACATCACCACCAACATCACCACCAACATCCCCACCACCACCAACACCACCACCACCAACATCACCACCAACATCCCCACCACCACCAACATCACCAACATCACCACCACCAACATCACCACCACCAACAGCACCATCACCACCACCAACATCACCACCACCACCAACATCACCACCACCACCACCGACACCACCACCACCAACATCACCACCAACATCCCCACCACCACTAACATCCCCACCACCACCAACATCACCACCACCACCAACATCACCACCACCATAACCACCACCAACATCACCACCACCACCAACATCACCACCAACATCCCCACCACCACCAACATCACCACCACCACCAACATCACCACCAACATCCCCAGCACCACCAACATCACCACCAACATCACCACCACCAACATCACCACCAACATCACCACCAACATCCCCACCACCACCAACACCACCACCACCAACATCACCACCAACATCCCCACCACCACCAACATCACCACCACCACCAACATCACCACCAACATCCCCAGCACCACCAACATCACCACCAACATCACCACCACCAACATCACCACCAACATCACCACCAACATCCCCACCACCACCAACACCACCACCACCAACATCACCACCAACATCACCACCACCAACATTACCACCAACACCAACATCACCACCACCAACATCACCACCACCATCACCACCACCAACATCACCACCAACATCCCCACCACCACCAACATCACCAACATCACCACCACCACCACCAACATCACCACCACCAACAGCACCATCACCACCACCAACATCACCACCACCACCAACATCACCACCACCACCACCGACACCACCACCACCAACATCACCACCAACATCCCCACCACCAACAACATCACCACCACTAACATCCCCACCACCACCAACATCACCACCACCACCAACATCACCACCACCATAACCACCACCAACATCACCACCACCACCAACATCACCACCACTAACATCCCCACCACCACCAACATCACCACCACCACCAACATCACCACCAACATCCCCAGCACCACCAACATCACCACCAACTTCACCACCACCAACATCACCACCAACATCACCACCAACATCACCACCACCAACATCACCACCACCAACATCACCACCAACATCCCCACCACCACCAACACCACCACCACCAACATCACCACCAACATCCCCACCACCACCAACATCACCACCAACATCCCCAGCACCACCAACATCACCACCAACATCACCACCACCAACATCACCACCAACATCACCACCAACATCCCCACCACCACCAACACCACCACCACCACCAACATCACCACCAACATCACCACCAACACCAACATCACCACCAACACCAACATCACCACCACCAACAACATCACCACCACCATCACCACCACCAACATCACCACCAACATCCCCACCACCACCAACACCACCACCACCAACATCACCACCAACATCACCACCAACACCAACATCACCACCAACACCAACATCACCACCACCACCAACATCACCACCACCATCACCACCACCAACATCACCACCAACATCCCCACCACCACCAACATCACCAACATCACCACCACCACCACCAACATCACCACCACCAACAGCACCATCACCACCACCAACATCACCACCACCACCACCAACATCACCACCACCACCACCGACACCACCACCACCAACATCACCACCAACATCCCCACCACCACCAACATCACCACCACTAACATCCCCACCACCACCAACATCCCCACCACCACCACCAACATCACCACCACCATAACCACCACCAACATCACCACCACCACCAACATCACCACCACTAACATCCCCACCACCACCAACATCACCACCACCACCAACATCACCACCAACATCCCCAGCACCACCAACATCACCACCAACATCACCACCACCAACATCACCACCAACATCACCACCAACATCCCCACCACCACCAACACCACCACCACCAACATCACCACCAACATCCCCACCACCACCAACATCACCAACATCACCACCACCAACATCACCACCACCAACAGCACCATCACCACCACCAACATCACCACCACCACCAACATCACCACCACCACCACCGACACCACCACCACCAACATCACCACCAACATCCCCACCACCACTAACATCCCCACCACCACCAACATCACCACCACCACCAACATCACCACCACCATAACCACCACCAACATCACCACCACCACCAACATCACCACCAACATCCCCACCACCACCAACATCACCACCACCACCAACATCACCACCAACATCCCCAGCACCACCAACATCACCACCAACATCACCACCACCAACATCACCACCAACATCACCACCAACATCCCCACCACCACCAACACCACCACCACCAACATCACCACCAACATCCCCACCACCAACAACATCACCACCACTAACATCCCCACCACCACCAACATCACCACCACCACCAACATCACCACCACCATAACCACCACCAACATCACCACCACCACCAACATCACCACCACTAACATCCCCACCACCACCAACATCACCACCACCACCAACATCACCACCAACATCCCCAGCACCACCAACATCACCACCAACTTCACCACCACCAACATCACCACCAACATCACCACCAACATCACCACCACCAACATCACCACCACCAACATCACCACCAACATCCCCACCACCACCAACACCACCACCACCAACATCACCACCAACATCCCCACCACCACCAACATCACCACCACCACCAACATCACCACCAACATCCCCAGCACCACCAACATCACCACCAACATCACCACCACCAACATCACCACCAACATCACCACCAACATCCCCACCACCACCAACACCACCACCACCAACATCACCACCAACATCACCACCAACACCAACATCACCACCAACACCAACATCACCACCACCACCAACATCACCACCACCATCACCACCACCAACATCACCACCAACATCCCCACCACCACCAACACCACCACCACCACCAACATCACCACCAACATCACCACCAACACCAACATCACCACCAACACCAACATCACCACCACCACCAACATCACCACCACCATCACCACCACTAACATCACCACCAACATCCCCACCACCACCAACATCACCAACATCACCACCACCACCACCAACATCACCACCACCAACAGCACCATCACCACCACCAACATCACCACCACCACCAACATCACCACCACCACCACCGACACCACCACCACCAACATCACCACCAACATCCCCACCACCACCAACATCACCACCACTAACATCCCCACCACCACCAACATCCCCACCACCACCACCAACATCACCACCACCATAACCACCACCAACATCACCACCACCACCAACATCACCACCACTAACATCCCCACCACCACCAACATCACCACCACCACCACCAACATCACCACCAACATCACCACCAACACCAACATCACCACCAACACCAACATCACCACCACCACCAACATCACCACCACCATCACCACCACTAACATCACCACCAACATCCCCACCACCACCAACATCACCAACATCACCACCACCACCACCAACATCACCACCACCAACAGCACCATCACCACCACCAACATCACCACCACCACCAACATCACCACCACCACCACCGACACCACCACCACCAACATCACCACCAACATCCCCACCACCACCAACATCACCACCACTAACATCCCCACCACCACCAACATCCCCACCACCACCACCAACATCACCACCACCATAACCACCACCAACATCACCACCACCACCAACATCACCACCACTAACATCCCCACCACCACCAACATCACCACCACCACCAACATCACCACCAACATCCCCAGCACCACCAACATCACCACCAACATCACCACCACCAACATCACCACCAACATCACCACCAACATCCCCACCACCACCAACACCACCACCACCAACATCACCACCAACATCCCCACCACCACCAACATCACCAACATCACCACCACCAACATCACCACCACCAACAGCACCATCACCACCACCAACATCACCACCACCACCAACATCACCACCACCACCACCGACACCACCACCACCAACATCACCACCAACATCCCCACCACCACTAACATCCCCACCACCACCAACATCACCACCACCACCAACATCACCACCACCATAACCACCACCAACATCACCACCACCACCAACATCACCACCAACATCCCCACCACCACCAACATCACCACCACCACCAACATCACCACCAACATCCCCAGCACCACCAACATCACCACCAACATCACCACCACCAACATCACCACCAACATCACCACCAACATCCCCACCACCACCAACACCACCACCACCAACATCACCACCAACATCCCCACCACCACCAACATCACCACCACCACCAACATCACCACCAACATCCCCAGCACCACCAACATCACCACCAACATCACCACCACCAACATCACCACCAACATCACCACCAACATCCCCACCACCACCAACACCACCACCACCAACATCACCACCAACATCACCACCACCAACATCACCACCAACACCAACATCACCACCACCACCAACATCACCACCACCATCACCACCACCAACATCACCACCAACATCCCCACCACCACCAACATCACCAACATCACCACCACCACCACCAACATCACCACCACCAACAGCACCATCACCACCACCAACATCACCACCACCACCAACATCACCACCACCACCACCGACACCACCACCACCAACATCACCACCAACATCCCCACCACCAACAACATCACCACCACTAACATCCCCACCACCACCAACATCACCACCACCACCAACATCACCACCACCATAACCACCACCAACATCACCACCACCACCAACATCACCACCACTAACATCCCCACCACCACCAACATCACCACCACCACCAACATCACCACCAACATCCCCAGCACCACCAACATCACCACCAACTTCACCACCACCAACATCACCACCAACATCACCACCAACATCACCACCACCAACATCACCACCAACATCACCACCAACATCCCCACCACCACCAACACCACCACCACCAACATCACCACCAACATCCCCACCACCACCAACATCACCACCACCACCACCAACATCACCACCAACATCCCCAGCACCACCAACATCACCACCAACATCACCACCACCAACATCACCACCAACATCACCACCAACATCCCCACCACCACCAACACCACCACCAACATCACCACCAACATCACCACCAACACCAACATCACCACCAACACCAACATCACCACCACCACCAACATCAC